>JAGKQA010000075.1:112506-179099 GCA_022609195.1 Plenodomus libanotidis
AGCACGGCTTCGGCAACGGCTAGCGAAGAAAACGCAGGAGGCGTCGTCACGGAAACCGTGGCCTCGTCCACCGACTTCGTTACCGCGCAGTCCAGCACCGAAAGCACAGCATCTACAAAGACGAGCATCGGCAACGGCGGTAACGCCGCCGTGACAAGCACGCTCACCACCTCATCGGCTCTGCAAACTCCATCGTCGTCTGAGGAGAGCTTAACGACGCAGCGCACGAGTACCAAATCTGTTGTGCCCGCGGCTGCTGCCACGGAATTACCAACCACGACGCAGCACACAAGCACCAAATCCGCTGAGTTCGAGCCTGTGTCTACGGAGTCTACGACCACGAACGAGCCCGAACCTCTCGTCACCGCAACCTCATCCACGACCTCCATACAAATCGCGGACCAATACACCACCACCATCAGCGCTGACCCCATTCCCACACCCACCTCCGCCACGACCTCAACAGGCGAAGAAACCACACCCCCCTTCGACGTAATCATCCACACACCTACATCCACTACCAGCACCAACGCGCAAGCCACGCCCGCAGACCAAGACGGCATTGGACACAACAACGCCGCCACAATCACCACCTCTGCGGCAGGCGGCACGAGCACGTCGACGAGCGCAGATGGCGTGACGACGAGTATCTTCATCACGGTGACGGCCGTCGAAACGCTCATTGTGAAAGAGACTGTTACTGTGGGCGTTGTCACGGCTACTGTTTTTGCTTAGAGTAGAGGATGCATAGGGTTGGTGTTGCAAGAGGCTTAGTGCTTGGGTTCTGTGTGCAATATAGAATGTTTGTGAAAATTGGTGTACAGCAAAGCACAAGGTTGGGATAGATAATTGTTTTTTTTTTGTTTTTTTTGGGGCTTTTTTTTGAGGAACGTGCTATACAGATGAGTAATACTTAATAATTTTCTCCGGATTTCGCTTTCCACTGGTCTGTCGGCTGGTTACGACAGTGTCAAGCAGAAAGCTCTTCACTAGAGTGCAGTGATTGAAAAAGTCTCGCATGTGCGTACCCACGAGCACGATGACAACCCGAGCCATGCGCAGAAGCCTCAAATATACCATCTCAAAGCAGTCCGTCAGTTCCATGAAGAAAAATCGATGAAGTTATTGATGTCTCGCAGGCTATGCCCATGCAGCAACGGTGATCGGCCACCACCATTCGACGACCTCCGTCCGAAACTTGGGAAGCCAATAGCTCTTTCTATACCAACTCCCCTAGAATGCAAAATATTAGATGGAAACTCCCCTTGTCTCCCACGTTTCGTCTTCGCGCATCTACCCAACAGCGCACTCCTTCGCTCTGATCATCCAACGCCCCCCACCCCGGCCACGCGCATTTCCCATCTCCAAGCGTTGGTTTGAAACCCTAGGTCAACGTCTAACGACCGCAAAGCGGCGCCGGTCGTACCGAAGTAGAGGATGGAGCGTGTTGTTCGTGTTATGGACGTCTAGCCTCGGCTCACAGGACACGGCTTCCTAACTCAAATCCACAGACGGCAGTCTCACGACGGTCAAGCCACTCGCGGATTTAAGCGGTGGCGGCTGAAGAGACGGAAGCGTGGCGTGCATCTGCGGTTCGTCGACCGATGGGCCAAAGTCGTCGACTAGGACGAGGTCGTAGTCCTCGTTCATCTCGTAGGTCGGTATTGCTGGACAATCTGTCACTTCCTTGGACGCCACGATTCGCTCGCTCAACGGGCTGCTACCAAGCAGCACCAAGTCGTCCTCGTCATTCTCCTCGTAGAATTCTGTAACCTGCTGCTGCTTTTCAGCTCTGGCGAAGTCTATCGGCTCTGACTCTCTGAGTAGCACTATCTCATCGTCGTCATCGTCGTCGTCTATGTCTCGAGCATTCACTACAGCCAAAGACTCCGCCTGAGCTCCACATTGGCGTATAGCTCCGTGTGTCGACGACTCCGAACACACATCCTCTGCAAGCCTCGGCCGTTTGGGAGCGTTGTTGGTCGACGGATACCAGTCCGATCTGGGCAGCGGGCGCTTTTCGACCACATTCAGCGCCTCGGCAGGCATGTCAGCAAGGCTCATGGTGGGCGGCGTCGAGTAGAAACGCGGGCCGCCCAGTTCAGGCTCGAGGACTGGCGTTTGTGAGGTGCTGCGGGAATTGTCGGCGGTTGAGGAAACACGAAGGACGACCCCGTCCCCGTCCATGTCGTTCAGGTCACCGTAGCGTACGTAAGACGTCGTACAGGGAATTGCGAGGCGTTGATCTTCGTGCTCCGCAACAGCGACCGGCAATTGTGGCCCCTGGCTCCCAACCTCATATAGCGTTCCAAGCCACGCCTCGCGTAGACTCAGTCCTAATGCCATACTAATCCCCCTTGCTACGGCGTTGCCAACCATGGCCCATTGCTGCTTGGGAGTTCCCAGTAGCACTTCGCTGTCAGGCACGCCCTGGGCCCGCCGCATTTCCATAATGCTGTTGTGACGTGGCTGCTCCCAATGCGAAGTTTTACCACCGACGCGGGCATCAGTGGGCTGGCACATTGTTGTAACGGTAGAGTATAACTCGTTCGGGTGCGCCCGTCCCCAGCTCTTGGAATTCTCCTTGCCCTTTTCCTTGTCACTGGATGGATACGCGTCGCGGTCGTGCCTGAACATATCGGGATAGCCTTCGGGGGTGCGTCTGGCGTAGCAAGCTTTACCAAAATTCACTCCGTAGGGAGCGATCGGCATATTCAAGAGCTGAGCTCGCTTGTTTTTGCCCCGCCCATCAAAGACTCCGTTGAAATTGCCTGAATTGATCGGAACGGAAAGACGGTGGTCGGGGAAAGGGATGCATGTCTCGGTTTTCGCGTCGTATATGTCCGGAAGGTCTGCAGTGGCTTCCTTAGCAGTGACGAATTTGAAGGCTGTTGACTGGTCTAGACAGCGCTTGACATAGGGCTCACCGTTAGTCATCTTGCCCAGTGCGCTGCTGTAAATAAAGTCGGGAGTTGAGTGAGATGGATATGGTGATTTAGGAAGCTGAACGCCCGGGGCGGCGAAGCAGAGAAACGCCCGAACTCGTTGCTGGGGATCACCATGAGACCAAGCATCACCCAATATGATTTGTACTTGGTACCTCATTCCCACCAGCGTGCACATCAGCTGAGAGAAGTAGTCCTCATTTTCTCTGCATCTCATTCCGGTCCTGACAATCCTGGTGACATTTTCCAAAATACCCCAACGTGGTCGCCAGAAGTCGATGCACGCGGCGAAGGAGGCCACAAGGGATCGATTTTTGGCTTGTGAAAGTGATTCCTTGTTCATTGTCAAGAGCGAGAATCCCTGACACGGGCTTCCAGCCAGCACAACGTCAACATCGCCAGGCCGTGGGACGATCTCGCTGAACTGTCCGTTCAGGCCGCGGGAGAGGAGATCGTCTATCGATCCAAGAAAAGGGTGACAGTCGTCAGGATTGTCTATGTTGGCCATGTACGTGTGTATAGCAACATCTTTGATGTCGTTTGCCCACTTCGCCGATACGGCACCTCCGTCTTCAACGCCACGCCCAAAGTTCCCACCTCCGCAGAATAAGTCCAAAGAGCGCAGCTTCTTCTCCCGCTTCGCAGGGTCAAACCCTTGGCGCAAGTATGGTCTATTCAACGGTCCGATTGGCTGCAGAGCTCCGTCAACAAGACGATGAGTGATAAAGAACGCATTACCAGCCCCTCTGCGGTTGTACGGTGCAGGGACTGACTGTCCAGGGCTGTAGAAACGGACGATACACCTTGTCGCAATTCTACTAATAGGTAAGAGAATATCTTCTTCTGAGTACACCAGCTCATTGGGCGGACAGTGGTTGTCAAAATCACTTCGTCTCCTTAGGCGTCGCAAGCGAGCGGTCGTATTGTCCACTTGCTTGAGGAGCTCGAAAGGCTCAAGCATCTTACTCTTGGATGACGAGGCCAGCACGGTGTCTCCAACGTTGTATTCAAGACTCGGTATTCTGTTGTGCCTGCACTTCAGATGACTTGTCTCGAGAGTGATGAATTGCCCTGCGTCAGGCGTTGTCGTATACGTCTGTCGGACGAAGAATTCAGTGCTCGCATCAGGAGTTCCGAACCACTCGACAGAATGTACGTCGAGAACCTCGTCTCCGGCGACCTTTAAGCTCGCGGGCTGACCGCAGGTACAGTGGTTGATGCTCATGAACAGCTCATTCGGCCAAGGATACTTCGCAACACAGCAAGGAGTATCGTCGGGCTGATATAGCCATATCACGTCAAATCTCCGCTCGTCTGGTGCAAAAGATTAGCATGCTTCGGTGTTTGCTAGGATCTCGTGGTCCCCAATGGATGTCGTGATAGTGTTGTTTTGCTTACTTGTGTTTATTTTGTAAACTTTCTGAACGAGCGCAAACCATTTCTTGTCCGGCCGGTTCGTCGTCCATTTCGTCCCGGAAGCTTCGCCATCTGGTGGTGTTGAGATGAGATCGCCAACTTCAATCTGGTTGATCACGGCCTTCCGATCCTTGGAGACGAACCTCGGAGCCCCGGTGAAACGGAGGTCCTCCGCAGCGTCCTTAGGCCAGGAGAAATTGATTGCTTCCGCTGTGGTAGCGGTCGGCTCCACCGGCTTCAGCAGCTGCTCAAGTCCCGCGATGTGCGAGAAGCAGTTGTAAACGTAGGGGGTGACGATGGTGTAAGGTACTGGATCATGTTTCTTCGCCGTGGTTGGATCCCATCCAATGCGCTTGTACATACTGAACTCAGGAACGCCCAGCTCTTTGAATAGGTGATTGCGCATGAGGTCGCCGCGACTCAGCATTGAGAAGACTTCCTTGCGAATGAAGGGATAATTTGCGACTATTGATTGTCGGAAGTCGTCGCTTCCGCGCTGTTGGTACCACTTCAGAAACGCGGGGTCTGATTTGTGCGTCTTCCTCAGCCATCTAGCGAAGGCCTTTTTGAAGTGTCGGATCGACACATTGATCTGGTGCTCGATAAGTTCTTCGCAGAAATTGACCACATGCTTGGCAAGATCCGCTACCCAGAGGAAGGGCGTAAAGAACCTGGCGTACTCCATTGAAGGCTTCGTCAGCTGGTAATAGACGGGTCGGGATTTCTTTTCGTTGAATCTTGAGAGAATCCAGATCTGATCGTCCACCGTGGAATGCTCTTTTCCGTAGTTGCCCAGTGGAATCATTTCAAAGGGGACCCGGCGGACGTGGCGTCGAGTGTTGCCAGCTCGTAGGACGCCGTCAAAGTAGAAATGCTTCTTCCCAGACTCGCAAGCATACCTGTGGAGACTGCGCATCTCGAAGGGGACGGTCTTGTCGTTTCTGTAGACGTAGCAAGCGAAATCATCTAGCTGAAACTCGATATAATCCCCATCATGCTGGGTTGTATCAACTTGCAAGAAGTCCCGTATTGCGTGGGGCTCGGTAAAGATGGGTGTAGGGTCGACAAAAAGCTCAAGGTCATCTTGTGCTGCGTGACTCTCGGCCGTGAGTGGAGAAACGTCAATGAAGCGCTCGAAGACGGTGCGTGGATGAATGAGAGTGGTTCTTGGTATATCGACCAAGATATTCCGAAGCTTCGGCTTTGCGGATTTCTTTCTCGATGGTCGCGCTGCTACCTTCCATTCACCGGCTTCGTCATCGATATCGTCGTCGCCGGGGCATCCCTCCTGTGCCGCCTCGTCGATGGCTGCGGCTGTCTCCTGAATGAGGGATGGTGTCTGGTTCTGGTCATCGTCAGGAGTGAATGAGCCATCGTGCAGTCCAGGAACAATGTCGCTTATAACGATTTCATCCTCGCCCATTTTAGCTTCACGAACGTAGGGTTCAAAATTCTGCTCATGCTGAAAACGGGACCCTAAGACTACCAACTACCAGATCTAAGAATAGCCAAATGCTGAAGCAGGGGGCCTAAAAGCCTGCAGGATCTGTATCAGCACTCAATTTTCGACTTCGTTGGATGGTTCTCAAGGGTCTCGAGCTCTCTGCGATGGAAGCACATCATACCTGGTGAAGAACTCCCGCTTCTTGTCCTCCCTCAGCCAAGAGACCGCAGCCGTGTGCGCAAAGCAGCAGGTGAAATTCGACGGAAGTAAGGAGCCTTTCCCCAAACACCATTAATCATGTTTCAACAGCGAGACAAGCTACGCAATGTATGCGACAAAGATGAAGTGCTGAAATGCAGAAAACAATGTTGCGGGCCACTGCCCGAGTCGTACCTGCTAAGGAATATCTGGAGGTGAAGATGGGAAGACTAAAACAAGGATGCCAGCAGACGCGAAGAACGCGATTGCGGCAAGAGTCAGGGTCCTCAAGGTCCCCTGGCCCCTACAGTATGGGGTACCTTTTGTCAAAGCTCATTGGCCAATCAGATGGAGAGGGGAGACTCGGGGCAGGTGGGGTCCCCTCATTGCTCCCTTCCGTCTCCGTATGTAACCCGGTGAACACCCCGGCAACGACGACAGCTGAGTCCTCGAAGTTTGAGAAGAAAAGGTTGTATTGCGAGGACGGATCTGCCCAGGTGCTCGATTGGAATGGAGGCACAGCAAGTCCCAGCCTGTGAATGTGCCGATGCCTTGACCACCGTTGATGGATAGAAGAAGTCACTCGCCATGTCATTGCGTCCTGCACGAGACTGGTCGGAGACTCAAAAACCTGGGCGCACAAGTTTGATATTCGACCCGGAATGAAGATCACTTTCCGACTGGTATGCGAGGGCTACAGTCGTTCTTTGCATATTGTTCCTGCGGATGGATTGAGAGCAGAGTCTCGATGCCATGTGTTTGACGGGAGATGGAGGTCGGGAATCCGAGCCGAACATTGATCAACGGCATCTGCGTGCTAGCGAGACACACCGGTCGGCTTGTCGGGCTTGTCTGTTCGAACATTCCCGTGTCGCCATGTGTGGCTTACTTAGTGTCGTTGCAGCTGTCCTCGGCTAGCTGACCAGTCGGCACCGAGAAGCATGAGCATGCTTTGCGCTTTATAATTGCCCCCTCTCATCGTCTCTTGAGGGGCTGCTTTCCTACATCATACTCACATTCCATCGACCTCGAAGGGTCCGAAACGAAGAGTTCTGGTTCAAAACTAGTACTCGGCACGACAGACGCCTCGAGGTCTGAGCACATTTCCGTCCAGTATTGGAAACACCTATGGACACATTGCCGCTTTTTGAGCGTTGAGAGCACTGCACTCCAGCGAGCAGTTCTACCTTTTCGTCCTTATACACATAGAAGCATTTCTCTCGACGGGATTTACTGTTATTTACCGAGGATCTATCTAAATCGTCATGCCTTTTGTCCCCTCCTCGCATCTTCCTACTCTCAAGGAGATCGACGACGAGACCACTCTCGGCGATTTACGCAAATGCCCTGACCAGGCTTCCGCACGCAGAAATCGAGAAGAGGCGAGAAAGGATGTTGAAATGCAGGCGCGGGTGGACCGGGTGAGCGAAAAACTGAGGGCTGTCATCGAGATGAAGAAGGCGATTGATGGAGACTGGTCAGTGTTCAATTCTCATTGTGCGAGATTCCGAGTCCTTACATTCGAGGAGCCAAGCAATCAGACAGCTGAGAGTTTCTTTAGTTTGAGTGACTCAAGCCTCGACCGTTCCTCTTGACTGCCGCAAACACCTGAAGGCACGGCACCGGTATCTGAGCTATACGCTGGAAGTATGCGAAAAGTGTCTGCTCGTGAGACTTAAGCTTCTGCTCTTTCTGACAATGCTCTTTTGGCTTGTTCACTGAACCTCTGTAAATTGGTACGAAACGCATCGTATCTTTTTGTACTTCTCAAACTCACAGATTTTCATCTACTACTAGCACACACAACCTATCTATCACTACTCCTACTTCGCACTCTGCGTTCGCTTGCTACTTGATCGCTCAAAAACCCTCCGGCTCACCCTCCGCACTCCCGCCTCGCCGTCAGATCCGCGACCACACGACGCAGCGCCACCAAGCTCTCCCACATATACGCAAGCGAAACCACCACGCAACCCACCTCCGCCACCAGCGCATCGGCACGGGCCCAACTCTTGTTGCTACAGACATGTAAGGTTATGAAGATGGATGCATTGTCGCCCATACTAAAGTCCCTGTCAAAAGTCTTACGGAAGGAAGGGAGTGCATCCAGATTTGGTTATCCAAGAGGTGATTATCCCAGAGATGATCATGCCAAAGATGAATATCCTACGGGCAATGCTAAAGGCAGTCCCGGGTAATAGCGCTCAGTAGAGGGCTTGCAATTGAGTGGAGCAGGGGTTCACGGCTTTTGGCGGCGACGTCCGGACTTTGGGCAAGGAAAAATAATAATGAAATGAACACTCCAATTTCAGAGCTCTAAGAACACGCCAGACAGCAGATAAATTCTGGTGGTTCTGGTACAGCCACAGCGTACTCGTGATAAAAGGGAAAACCTTTAATGGAAACTTCTCACGTTCTTGAAGACTAGCACAACAATATTAATGATTGTAGTCAGAATGTTTCAACACTTCTTGATGTGAGTAAGCGTATACACAGGTTGCAATAATGAATGTTCAGGTATGTAATAGAAGTTTTTGTGATACGAATATGCTCAGCTTTAGGACCCGCCCTCCTCATGGCCTGCTCATCTCTAAGACATGTTCTTAGAGCCCGTAGCACATGGACAAAAGTGAAGAATTATTGGAATACTGGAGGCGGGATCTTGGATTTATCTGCACAGAATATTATGAAACCTCCAAGTGACCAAAAGTAGTCTGGTTGCTAGATCAACAACCGCCCTGGGGTGCCTCCCCATATTTCGACTAGCCCAGACTGGATTTCTCTGAATCAGTCTAGCAAATCAACAACTGCTTAGAAGCCTCGGGTAATAACAACAAAACCTCGAGAATTCTATGAAGGCTGGGTATATATTTCAAGAGCATACTCCCGGTCGTTACCCTCGGCCGTAGTGACCAGCACAAGACCTGTCGACGTGCCGGCTTACGAAACTGCCCAGTTAGATGTGGCTTGCAGAGAGCTGTAGCATGGCGAGTGCAGGGTAGTAACCACTGACTTGATTTAAGAGCAGAAATACTATACAGTCTCAAGTATTCGGCTCCAGCCCTCGGTCTCCAATTTTGGAACGTAATACTCCTGAGGTCATGTAAGATTCCTCATCCACGGGCCTTCACAGTCCGCAACCTTCCGAAGCGTGGCTCGCTTTCTGAATTGGGCTGCTTTGTGTTTTCTCTTATTTCTAGATATAGATCAATCGAGAAATCGATTTCCCTCAGGTGCCCGTGTGCAAGCGCTATCTGGGCCGGGCCCTGAGCTCAGGTCCACGGGTCAAGTACAGGCGCGTCAGGCATACCATTTGTGCAGCGGGCGTTCGACTACTTCAAGAAGAAACATAAATGAATTCTGGGATCTCAAAAAACATTCCTGGGCTAAGCGATATGATGCACTGTATCATCTGATATTGTAGCCGTGGGCAGCCGTGTATTTCTGAATGACGTGCGCAAAGGGACGGGAACAGCACCCGAAGTCCGCCTTCAAAACGGCTGAGCTCGTTTTAGTGCCAGCAACATAGTTGCCAAGCTAATCAATCCATCAGGAAAATAGACTATTGCTGGTAATGGCGCATTGTCCAGAAACGTGACATTGGGTGATGTCTGTAACGTTACCAAGGATTTAGTGGAATTCGGGCTGATCTGTGCGACTAGATGCGGCAACGGGAGCTGGGAACAATATTCTTGGTGGCATTGTCTCCTAATAACAGGCTTATCTGGTCTACACTCGCCGTCATGGCATAAGCATCTACTAGATTGTAGCAGTGCCAAAACTCGGAGGACAGAGATTGGACATATTCAAGACTGGCTGCGGCATTGAGAAGGACTTGCCATTGGATAGAACTAGCCATGTCATACAAGGCAACTAGTATTTGTGCAAATATAGTCCTGTTCAACTTTTGCTCATACTTAGGTGTTTGGGAGGAGACATGACATACATGGTTGTCCGCAAAGTCGACTATCATACTTATTTAGTCAAGATAAGCATCGTCAGTACCATGTACTGGTCTACCTAGCTTTTATTTTCAGATCTAAGAGTCAACATCCAGCCTCGACGCTGACTCGCCCAAGTTATCATACCATTCCTGTGGCTGCTTCACATTGAAAGCAGACGGAAATGCCTAGCCGTCAGCAGGCTCAAGAACGGGCCATGTAGATGGGCCCAGGGGCGGTCCGAGGAGCTTACTTATAGACTAGCGAGCAGGAGCCTTAGTGAGAACTACTGCTTACCTTTCGACGCCCGAAATTCGACCGTCTTTAAATAAAGTATTGCTCCAAGCCAGCAAGCTCAGACCCCAAGTCGGCTCTCACCCTCTGAAGAAAGGTCACCAAGACTGCATAGCGAAGGCCGCTGGCTTCCACGTAAGATCATCGACCTGCAGGACCGCTTCGAAGTCCGAGATGCTAGGCTTGACTGCCTTGGACTTCGACAGATTTATCTTGCGTTAAGACATTTAATATTTAACAGCGACATGGCCACGTAGATTCTGCAATTTCATTGCCAGACAACAACTAGATTTCTTCCAGTACTATTTTCCTACACTGTCAACATTTTTTCCATAGCACTTTTATCACCGTTTCCCCATCATCATGTATTCGAACAACCCACTCCACAAAGCCGCCACCATCGTGGCTTTTCTAGCTGTCGGCACCTTCGCAGCCACAGCGCCCTCGAACAGCGATAGCGTTTCTCGAGGATTGTTCGACGAGCCTGTGAGTCCAGACATAGCATCATATTCCCTGTTCTGAGAACCCTTCCAAAGATCTAGCAGCTGACCGACCACAAGCCCCAGGCTGCAGGCAATCTACCCGTGGGCAGCGCGTGCGATGCCAACAACGATCGTTGCGGCGAGGGGATGAGGTGCTCGGACCGGCCTCTTATTACCACTTGCGGAGATGGTAACATTGGTAATTCGCAGGGCGGTGCAGGAGGCGCTGGCGGGCCCCTAGATTCTGGTGATCCGATTGTCAGCTACATCTGCTATGCTACCATGAGCCAAATTGGGGCCTGTGGCTGAGGGCCTCGAGCTTGGAAAAAAGGACTCTGGTGAGCATGTTACAAGCGAGTGCGTCTCCACTGACCCGGATCGGATCAGCAACCTAGATATTGAGTCATTCACCTCAAGCCCAGCTTCGTGCGTTTACAGATTGTCTCAATTGTCCCAATCAAGATTGAGAATCACAAGTCGGCAGACACGTCCATGAGCCTCGGAAGTATCGTAGACAAAGTTCCATTACTGACGCCGCCCGCTCTCTACTCTATTTTGCCTATACACCCTTCAAGCCATATGACCGTCCTTCCAATACCCTAGAACAGCCCCAGCAAATCATCCGCCCCACCCCCGCTTTGCGCTTGCTGCTGCTGCTGCTGCTGCTGCCCTCCCGTACCCTGAGGATGCAATTGCTGGTTCGGTGGCGGTGGCGCACTTGTCCCGCTGATGTCCATACTTGCAAAACCACTCATCATGTCCATCGCACTAGCACCACCGTTTGCGGCCGGCTGCTGAGACGAGCTGGGAGCAGCGTCGAACAAGCCCATCATGTCAGCCATGCCACCACCAGCACTAGACATGCCCACGGCCGGACTGGCGACTCTATCGGGCGTCGGCGGGACACTGGTGCTGCCGCCTGCTTCGGAGGAGGCCGGTGCGGCACCGTCAAAGTCGATGTCGAGCAGGTTCTCGATGTTGCTCTGGGATTGGCCTGTGGTGCCGTTGACGGCTGCGGCTGCGGCTGCGGCTGCGATGGGATTCTCGGCTGCCTCGCGGCGTTGTTCTTGGATGGCTGCTCGCTGAATTTCGTCGGCGCCATAACGGCCCTTGCCCATGAAGGACTCCGGTGGCTTGTGGTAGACGGAGGCGAGGGTAGACAGCTCGCCAAGAAGCTGTTCCAGAAGTGCGGGTGGGAGGCTGAAAATTGTGGTGGAAATGGCAGGTTTTTGAGAGAGGATGATGTTCTGTTAGGGGTCAGCTTTCGAATTATCGGTACGTTGGAGTTGGGTTATTGCATACCTTGGCGACCTCGAGGTCTCCTGACAGTAGACGCCAGTATACGTAGGCTCTGTCGCGGATATCCGGGTTGTCGCTATCTGTGGTCGCTTGTTGTAGAACCTTCTGTACAAGGCCCTGGTTGCTATTTGGCTTCTTCAGGAAAAGCTTGACCACTGCAGTGAGAATTTGCAGTTGTGTCTGGATATAAACGTTAGCCATGCCTTATCGTTGGACTGCACGAGACAACTAACCTGTGTGAACTCCTCCTTGAACTCATCCACGAATCCTCCTAATATCTCATCCGCATTGTTGATCTTCTCCGCATATTCGCCGACAATCCATATCAATGCGCCTCTTGCATCATGTTCTTCCAGCTCGTCTATGTGCTCGCATAGAGTGGGAATGACACCCTCGTAGCCAGGATATTTGCGCAGAATATCCTTGATCACAATAACGACCTCCTGCACTACGTAGTTGACCTTGGTCGCGATAAGATCCAGTAGAGTGTTGACGCACTTCTCGCTCGCGCTCTCGATTTTGATGGCCACCTGACCAATGGCCTTGATCGACCTGCGCACAAAATCCATGTCGACTTCCACAGCGTACTCTTTCAACTCTGCGAGGAGTTGCTCGTAATTCTTGTCGTTTGCTATCCGAACCATGATCTCTAGCTTTTGGAGCTTGAGGTACGGTGGGTCGTTGTACTTGCAGAAGAAGACCCTCATCTCCTTACTCAAGATGTCCGGCTTTGCTTGCAACAGAAGATCGATGTTCCTCAAGGCGACGTATTGAACCTCCGGGGCAGATGCGACGAGAGTGACTGCGCAATAAGTCAGTATACAAGATTTCGATTCCACGTCGACCAGTACGCACCCAATGGTGGAGCCATCTTCTTGAGATACGTGCGCACCATCTCCGGACTGATAGCCCTCATGTGGATGAAGACTACCTTGACGGCAGCAAGCACCACACTGGGGTTGTTATGCTGGAACTGCGGCGCAATTCTCTCGCAAATGTGCTCTGCCTCTTTTTGATCCGCGGAGGGGTAGTCTGCCAACGTGGACAAGATCGTCACCCGCCCCCACTCGGTGCACTCGTTGAGCGCCATGAGAAGCTTCTTCAACGTCACCGATGTTATGACCAGGGCTCTGGTCTCTGGGGCGGTCTCCGTGATCTCGGACAGCGCTTGAACGGAGTTGGCAACGACCGCTGGGTTTGGGTCACCTATTAACTCCTGAAGCGACTCAAGGAAGCCATTTTCGATGCACATGGTCGGGTTGAGGTCGAACAGCTTGGCCACGCAGATGGCGGCGGTCTTGCGCACGTAAGGGGACTCGTCGCGGAGGGTTTTGCGCAGAGGCTCCTCCATGTAGTCGATCATCTTGTCTACCCTGATGCAGCCCATGGTCCGTATCGAGAGCGCCCTTATTAGTGGGTTCGGGTCTTCGGAGTCTTGGACAAAGGTGTTGACGGCGAGAATGCACAGGTCGGGGTGGGTTTTGGCGTAGTTCCTACCGGGGAGGTGGTCAGCGGCTGAGAAACGTAGTCGGACTTGTATGTAGATGCCGTGTGGGAGTGAGAGAGTCAACTCACATCAAGTACAGATACACCAACTTCTTCTGGTCGAGGTCGGCCGTGGCAATGTTCTTGAGCACATCAGGAAACAGCGCAGACACGTCCTTTCCCAACGTCATTGCCATGATGGTCTTCTGAATGGCCTCCTTCCGCTCGTACGCATACTGCGAAACCAGCCCAGCTCGCAGCTCAAAGGTCTCGCCCTTCCGAGGTGGAGCGAACGCGCTCTTTATACGGTTCGACGCCATCTTGGGAGTGGCAGTTCGTGAGGTGGCCGCACGTGGGCGAGGTCAGTGCTGCAAGCGCTCCGAGGCCGTGAAGCCGTCGGCTGGTTCGAATCGGTCGAAGTCGGTTGGCTTTTGAGGTTACAGCATCCGTATGACGTCTGTGGGAGAGACGGTGCTGTGACGTGCTTTGAGGTCAAGCGCGGACCGTTGTGTTGTAGTTGAATTTGGTCTTCCTGAACAATTCAGGTCGATGTCGAGGGGCATCCTACTCCCGAATGCAGGCCAAGCTGTTCAGAGCGCATGGGGCCGAAGGACCCCTGAACACCGCTGGAGCTGAACAGGGGTGTCTCCTTGGATAACCCGAACCCTGCAGCTCAGTGAGTGGGACATCTTTCAGTGTAATTGGCAGCTCTCTTTGTATGTTTGTGACAAGGCCAATATGGGTATCAATAGTTTAAGAGAATACAGCCGTGATTCAAAGCTAGCGGTCGATTTCGCGCGCGTTGCCATCCATATCTATCCCCTATATTTACTGCCGCCTTCATCTAGCGGCTTTGTGAGCATCAAGTTCAAGTCCCGGTCTGATATCCCACGACTCCCTCCATCAGACGCTGAATTAGTCTCGTAAAGTAGCTGTGCCAACGCATGAGCCTCGGGGTCCAAGTCCATCTCATACGAATCAAAGTACAGGTGCTGATCTTGATGTTGCTGGCTGTAACTGGTATGAGCCGTTTGCGGCTGATCTGGATGCGTCTGGTACAGTATTTGTGGATCAATTGGCGGCTCACCGTGATCGAACATGGAGGTTGCGGGCATCCGTGCTGCTTGGACAAGGTCTGGATTCGGTTTGGAATCTTGGAAGCAGGTGTCTTGTAATGTACCATCATCTGCAGACAACGACACTGGGTCTGGGGGAGGAGGATGATGAGCAGAGGTCTGATCTGGCGTAGATGGCTTGACAACACTGTTCGACTTTTCCTCGCACTGCCCACAAAGCCGGATCACATCCAAAACCGTGTCCTTTATGCCTCTCCAATGATACTTCTCCGTGATCGTCGCCGTCGTCTTGTTGATCCCCGCGTGTTGACCCAGCGCATGCGTCTGCCTCGCAATCTCATACTGCTTGGCAGGATCCGAGATGACTTCCTTATCCTTATGCATGAGTACGTCGTTGTCAAGCAACTTGTAGTGTGTCGCGGCGCTACGCAGTCTGGATTTCTCGGCGCGGTCCGCCCCGTTAGGATATTTGCCGTGCTTGAGGTAGAATTTGATCTTTTCGAAACGGTCTTCACTCACGAGTTCGTCGGTATCTTCCTCGACTAGTGTGAGGTCGCGCCCGTAGATGATGGCGTCTACAAAGCGATCCGGGTAGGATTTGAGCATGCCGCAGCCAGGGACTCGTCCGATGCGTTTGAAGCCGAGGGCGTCCCAGATGCGGCAAGAGGCGACGTTTGTTTCATAGACGAGGTTGCTGTGCACGGTGAGCTTTGGGGACGGCTTATGCAGGGATGTGGATGCACTCACAATACAGAATATGTGTATCCAAGCTTGGGCGCCCAATCCAAGTATGCCTCTCCCATCAACCTTCCAACGCCCCTATTTCGGCTCGCATCTGTGACGAGGAAGCCTGCATTACACACATGACTGCTTCTGCCAGGGTAGTTGGGCTTGATGTAGAAGCTGCCGAGACAGTCCTTTGTCCAGTCCTTGCCCTCAGCAACATCCTCCGGCTTCTCGATGCTCCCCAGGAGCATGATGGCGCCGAAGTTCTGGAACCAGTATGATGCAAACTTGTCATGTGGCATAGACTCGATCATGGGGTATGTGTCGCCCTTTTCGATCTCCTTGGCAAGCTGGTCCGAGAGATAGACCAGCAGTGAGGGTGGGACCTGTTCTTTGGAGGCAAATGGTACGATGGTGGCTATTGTCTGGCGGTCTCGTAGTGTCACCTGTCTGGGAAGGATGTTGGCTGGTAAGGGTGAGTTGGGTCCTGGGTATGGTGCGGCGCCGTTGACCCGGTAAATGGTCGGGGCCGACGGGTCATCTAACATTGCTGGCATTGTGGATGGAATCAGGGGCGAGAGTACCCAGCGTCACAGTTGTATTTTATACCTATTTTACATGTCAATATAAACAGCCAAGACATTCTCATGCTGCTTGCCTGATCATAACCAGCTGGACAGGCGGTTGAAGTAGTCAGTACATACCTAGATCAGCTCTTAGCCGATGGAGATCTTCGTGAATGCGTGTTTATTGGTCATGGGAAGATCGTGACCCGCCACAAGTATATCCGAAAGTTGAACGACTTGGAGTTGAAGATGTGCGGTGTGCTCACTCGAGCATCGCGCCGGGTATTGGTGACTGGACCGGGCCGCCTTCGGAGATGTCAGGTCACGACTGCCAAGAAGTGCCGGTCCGAAGATATAGCGGTGGCTCGATACTAGAAGTTTGTAACTTGGCAACCACTTCCTATTTCTCACCAAATCTCGCGGTGACTTAAATACGTCGAAGTGTCTTACATAATTAAAATGTGCATTAAGAAGGGTGCGGATGCTGACGCGAACACGAGATGTTTCGATTCTCCTTTCACTTCCGTCGCGTTACTGCTAGCTGGTTCCAACTACCTAAACTTTGATAGTTGCTATTACTCGCGTTTCTGATTCGCGTAGACCTTCTGAAATAAGTTGCAACTCAATCACAGTTGAGTGGCTGATATACTGAGATCGACGCGGAAGTTGCGCATCATCCGCGACGGCCCCTCTGCGACTGCCCCGTTGCTTCCGGCTAGCTACCAGATGGTAAGATTATAGTATGAATTCTCAGTATACGCATGGTCCGTCAATAGTACTAATGTGGACTTTGAATAGATGCCATATCGAGAACGCGCACAACGCCGACGGTCAATCAGTCGCGTCCGCGACCATCTGGCTAGTAAGTAATATAACGAGCTAATAACTTGTCATATGAACATTTCGATATTATCAGCGCCCTTGGAGAGATTGTGGCCCGAAATGCAAGAGAATGGTTGATTTGCGAAAGGATAGTGGCGATTTTTTAACTTTCGCTCTATTCGTTAGGATTATATTTGGGTAAAATCAGAGACGGGTACGGTTGTATAGTGTAATGGTTATCACATCGGATTCTGACGAAGGATTCATCAACTTCCGGTAATCTGAGTTCGATTCTCAGTACGACCTTTTTTTGTTTTTCTGATAAAATATCAGACGTCAATATAAATGACTCCACGTCTTTTTGCCATTTTCTTTGCAATAAAGTACTAGCAGCTCAAGTGCCGCGCTCGTGAAACTACTCATACTAGGAGATATGTAAGCACTTTCGTGATATACCCTAATCGGCAGTCGATAGAAAGTCACTACAAAGAACATACCTCAGTTTTGTGTATATCTTTAGAAAGAGAAAGTGAGGCAAAGTATACCAAGGGGCGAATTATCTCTTGCCGAAACAGAATGTCAAAATCGAACCAAGGGCACGGTATCTGTTTTGCAGAAAATTTCCAAGGGTTTTGTCACACATGTGATAACCATCTTAATATAGTCTTTTATGGGATTAGTATCCGTGGGTTAACAGGCCATGGCCTTGTTACTTGAGTAATCGTGGAATCTTAGTGTTGTAGAGCTATGAGTAGGAGTTCTGTCCAGTACCATGACTAGGTCACTAATTTTGGGTCAGCATCAAAGCAGACTGTCAAAGATTTGAACGAGCATCTAGATTGAAGATAAATACTTAAAGGCACAGCCGTGATCTCAAGAAGTGGAAGACTACACTTGATACGCTGCCGGTATTGTTGTGCTTGGGGCATCCAGTGAGACAATCGCAATGACAGGCCCCATAGATTTCGTTTTCTGCAGCTTGACGTAATTAGTTCTGATACGTTTGTGTAACATTAGGCAAATACCCTGTATAGATATGGCCAATACAGTTCCAGTCCCATACCTGCATCTAGAAATGCTGGGCGTTCGCACCTGCCTCACCAGTGCAGCCTGCAGGAGGCTCTCTAATGGCAACTGCCACTTCTACTTGCATCGCACCATCTGACACTCGAGCGCCCACTTGCTCAACACATATGTTACGCAGGCATCTGCTTTTTGATTGCGCGCCGTCTAGTCTCTCACGTCCTTCAACCTCCCATCGACTTCAACCATCAGGTATCAGACGATCATCCTCAACACAACATGACCAACAACTCGATTCTCGACTGCCTCGGCGGAGTTTGCGGCGATATTAGTGCCTCTACAGCCACGTCATCAGCCCAATACAACCGCATCCCCGACCACCAGTATCTGATCGATGAGAAACCTGCGCTGATCCCTCCTCCAGCTTACAGGGACAGGCTCAACCGCGCGTCCGCGCAGAAAGACGCCGACGAGCAAATCGTCCTGGAGATCATCACTATCCTGCGTAACACATCCAGCTCAAACGCGGCACTCAAGGCTGAGTTGGACGACGTCACGGAGGTCAGCACCACAGGCTGGTCAGAGTGGCTGGCCGAGCGCATCTTCCACGCGCTGCGATCCACCCTCGGCCAGAGGTTCGATGGACAGGAGACCAACTGGGCTGTGGCGCTCACGGAGGCGTATCAGACCGCTCGGACGACGGCTGAGGAGGGCTTTAGCGACTTGGTCCGCCATGTGAAGGAGCACCCGGGCGAGGTTGCTGCTGAGGTGGCGTTGGAGGTTTTCCTCTCGCTGGTGGCGTTTGGGGTCCTTGTGCGGATGATGAGATGGGTGGTGAAGCTCCTGGGCTTTGCGGAGCTGGGACCAGTTGCAGGTATGTTATCTTGGCCGCTTAGGCGATGTTCTCTCCATAAAGACTGAAAGCGGTACACAGCTAACCTCCTATGCTTCCTAGGCTCGTTTGCTGCCAGATGGGAGGCTCGTTATGCAGGCTTGGTTCCCAAAGAATCGCTGTTCGCCTATCTTCAACGCATGGGTATGACCTGGACTTGATCAGCGCGCCTTTGAAATCTACGCTTGTCAAGATGGCGGTCGATGAGAGAAAGATGATGCCGGACGCTGTCAGGGTTTCTCTTGCGAGTGGTAGCTCATGCGCACAAAGGAAGTTGTGACAGGGGCACTTTGGCAGAGCTTCATGTGATGAGAGGGTTGTCAAGGGAGCCTCAGAGAAGCAGAAACACTTCCTTTTTACACCCTATTGCGGTACTCTGATTCATCTATCTTGCATCACAGACTCTGACTGGATCTCGTCAACTAAGTCCCACTCCCGATCAGGTCCTCCTTAACTTTACGATGCCAGTGAGGCGCAGCGGATTGGCCATTTCATCTAGCGTTTGAGCGCAAGTTGAATATGCCGATGCTCACTATGATTTTCCTGGGATCGTGGCAGAAAATGGCAGCCACGTGCTGTCGCGATGTCACATGTGCCGCGTGCGGTTGGTAGGTCTCTGGATTTCGAAATACTCCCCAAGTGGCCGGAGGCAACGCCCTTGCAGTAGGATTCGATGCTTGATAACGTCCAGCAGGGAAAAGACCCTTGACTTTGCAGGCGCGTCAATAAATGTAATCAGGTGGACATTTTGATAGTGAGGCCAAAGATATGCTAAAGAGTACCAACGTAGTCGTAGCTGGGTTATATCTGACTTATGTAATACAGTACATTGGTACTTCCAAGCTCAAGGGTAAGGATAGGGGACTGCCATCATATTTTTTGAGCTCCAGGTTTGACAGGTTTGACCCCACGCGTCCAACACCGCCGAAAGTTGAAGAACTGCACCCACCGCGACGACAACGGCCACCTTTCGGCCTTTTCGATCCTCCTCCCTCCACTCGCTGATATCCACCACCCACACAACTTCACAATGTCTTTCGGAGGCCAAACACCCACGATCATCGTGCTGAAAGAGGGTTCGTTGCCCCTCCATTTCCCCTCTACCATACGCGACTGCGTATATAGCATCAGTCAGTATCACATGGGAGATGACCTAGTTGACCACCCTCACCACAGGCACCGACACCTCCCAAGGCAAGCCCCAGATCATCTCCAACATCAACGCCTGCCTTGCCGTCCAGACTACGATAAAATCGACCCTGGGTCCCTATGGCGGCGACCTGTTGATGGTGGACGAGAACGGCCGACAGACCATTACCAACGATGGCGCCACTGTGATGAAGTTGCTGGACATCATCCACCCCGCCGCACGCATTCTTACCGATATCGCAAGATCACAAGACGCCGAGGTGGGCGATGGCACAACATCCGTCGTGGTGCTAGCAGGCGAGATTCTGAAGGAGATCAAGGAGCACGTGGAGCAGGGTGTCAGTTCACAGATCATCATCAAGGGCCTACGGAAAGCGTCCACGATGGCGGTCAACAAGATCAAGGAGATTGCAATCAGCACAGATGAGGCGAACCACAGGGACACACTGGCAAAGCTGGCTGCGACAGCCATGACGAGCAAGCTGATCAAGCGGAATACGAGCTTCTTCACAAAGAGTATGGACCTGTCACAGAGTCCGAATACCAGCAAAAGCTAACACAGTTTCTAGTGGTTGTCGACGCCGTCCTTTCCCTCGACCAAGACGATCTCAACGAGAAGTTAATAGGAATCAAGAAGATCCCCGGCGGCTCTCTCACCGAGTCCCTCTTCGTCAACGGTGTCGCTTTCAAAAAGACCTTCTCTTACGCCGGATTCGAGCAGCAACCCAAGACTTTCATCAAGCCCAAGATTGTCTGCCTGAACGTCGAGCTTGAGCTCAAGGCCGAGAAGGACAACGCCGAGATCCGTGTCGAGCAAGTATCCGAGTACCAGGCAATCGTCGATGCCGAGTGGCAGATCATCTTCCAGAAGCTCGAAGCCGCATACAAGACGGGCGCCAAGGTCGTCCTCTCCAAGCTCCCCATCGGCGATCTTGCCACCCAGTACTTTGCCGACCGCGACATCTTCTGCGCCGGCCGCGTCGCCACCGAGGACATGGAGCGCGTCGTGCAAGCCACAGGCGCGACCATCCAGTCGACCTGCTCCGACATCCGCGCCGAGCACCTCGGCACATGCGGCTCCTTCAACGAGCGCCAGATCGGCAACGAGCGCTTCAACTTCTTCGAGGACTGCCCCGAGGCCAAGACCTGCACGCTCGTCCTCCGCGGCGGCGCCGAGCAGTTCATCGCCGAGGTCGAGCGCTCGCTGCACGACGCCATCATGATCGTCAAGCGCGCGATCCGCAACCGCACCATCGTCGGTGGCGGCGGCGCGTGCGAGATGGAGGTGTCGGCGCACCTGCACCGCTTCGCCGACAACAACATCCGCAACAAGCAGCAGGGCATCATCAAGTCTTTCGCTAAGGCGCTCGAGATCATCCCGCGCCAGCTGTGCGACAACGCCGGCTTCGACGCCACCGACATCCTCAACAAGCTGCGCGTCGAGCACCGCAAGGGCAACACGTGGGCGGGTGTCGACTTCATCGACGAGGGCGTCGCCGACATGATGGAGCGCTTTGTGTGGGAGCCCGCGCTGGTCAAGATCAACGCCATCCAGGCTGCAACCGAGGCTAGTTGCTTGATCCTTGGCGTCGACGAGACGATTCGCAACGAGGAGAGCGCGAAGCCCCAGGCGCCTGGTCAGCCGCTGCCAAGGGGCGCCGCGCAGAGGGCACTGAGGGGGCGTGGAAGGGGCATGCCGAGGCGGTAGATTCTCCCTGTATGAGGGACGATGGGGATGGAACAGCGGACAATACGTGTGTGGAAGCTTGTTTCTGACGGCATATGGATTGGGCCGCATTTCTGTACATGACTTTTTGCTGTGATACCTAGATCGGCGTCTATAGAGGCAAAACGGAGATACTGTCATGAAACATCCAATCATTCCGTTCCTCGCGCCTGAAACGCTCATTCATCGCGAAAGGTGCTGACCTAAGTGAGTATGATTGAGCTTCTATCAAAAATTGCGTCCACGTATGTAGGTCTATTTACCATATCCGTTCACTGCTAAGGCCAAGATATTTATTGTACTTCCAGTGCTAAAAGAAAGAGGAGCAATCTGCACAAGCCTATCGGCAGATGATACGGAGACATAATGAGTTTTGACTTGCCTCGCACAAATACACACCCAGACCAGCGTCCAAAATGGTCGAGAGCCACTCGCCCAAGTCAGCCAAGTGAGCAAGTCCACATCATCAAACCACACAAGATCTCCATCAGAATCGCAGATATAGCTCATACAATACTTGCTCTACTCAGTTCGCTACGGACCTAGGTATCTCGCAACTCACATCTAATTCAAAAGACGAAGTCCATGCCATCATGGTAGGAGAAGCAATGACGCTCAGCACAAAATGGATCTCTAGAAAACCCAGTGAACGCCCGCCCGACAGCAGAAACCTTTTATATCCCAAGAGTCCGCACAGAACGGAAGAGATCCAATGATCATGGCTCAAAATGACAATGTCCCAAAGCAAATCCTGTACCACCAGCCCAATACCAAAAGTTGCCATCGTACAGACACACCCAGCCGCGTTTACTCTGGCTTAAAATTCCTCCCTTCCTTCCATTAGACACGCAGTATTACAATCTATCACCAAGTCAAACTTCAACGTCGTCCGCAAAGTTGTCGTTGATAAATATCAGATCTTCCAACCAGTCCTCACCGAGTTGGTCATCCTGAGGTGCCATTGGTGAGGACGATAGCTCCTCTTCCAGTGGGCTTGGCGCCATGCCTCCAGCGTTGGATGCATCGTCAGTTCGACCTGGTGAAGGCGAAGGATGGAAGGCCGGCATTTCGTGCATGTCCATCATACCGGTCATATCCTCGTCGAAGCCCGCAAAGTCGTGCTTCTCGTAGACCGCTCTGTCGATGCCCATTGGTGCGAAGTTGGCGCTATTCATAGCGTTGCCGGAGTCCTGCTGCGGCTGAGGCGCCTCGTTGATGTTTGTGGACGTCGGCTGAGGCGAGTTGGCATGACCACTCTGCGCGTCGGTGGGGACATCCTTCTTCTTGGGAGGCCGGCCTCTCTTCGCGGGTTCCTTCCTCTTGGTTCCAGGCGGTGCGCCGATACAGTTGCCCCGACCTTGATGTCTGTGCAACGCGTCCGCACGGCTGAAGTCGCGGCCGCACGGGCAAACCCACTTTTTGTGAACGTCGTGCGTCCTCAAGTGCCGCCGTAAGTCATGCGATCGGACGAATAGTTTGGCGCAGAAGTCGTAAGGGCACTTATACTGTCGGTCATCCAGATGAGTTTGAATATGTGCCTTGCAATTTTCCTTGCGCTCAAAGAACTGCCCACAGATCCTCTCCTCACCCGTGTCTTTGGTCGCCTCGAGCCACTTGCAGATGAACTTCTTGTTGCCTTCTGGGGCGGAAGCTGCGCTCTGCGAGGTAGCGTCGCTAGCTGGAGCAGTCGAGTCTGATTCTCCGATGAGCTCGGCGATCTGCTCGGGCTTGATATTCGATTCCACTCGGTACTGCTCCATGTCCCCGTCTGCGAGGCTCATGACACTATTGACACTCGCCAAGGACTGTGTACGCTGGTGAGCGCGCATTCGCCTGCTCGGAGATCCCGGTCTGCTTCGGGTGGGCGACTGTGAGCCTCGGGGCGTGAGTTGTGGGCGCAGGTCTGGAGCGCCTTGTAGCGCGTTGCCCACGTGGCCGACGTTGGGATGAGAGAAACTGTGGCGTGTGGGAGACGCATCGGGTGTCTGGATATGGGACTCAAAGAACCCGTCGCGCGAGGGGGACGGCTGACGAGCTTGGAGGAGTGACTCTCTCAATGGGTTGATATGGTGGGCCGGAGATTGATCGCCATTCGATATGATGGAGTCCCGGAATGGGTGACGGGTGGGCGATGCTTGAGGCGTGCGGATATAGGAGTCCATGTGACCTGCGTTCGGATCGTGCATCGGCAGCCCATGAGGCAGCGGTGATGCCGTCCTCCCTGGGATACCAAATGTTTCGGGCGGTGATGTGAAGGGGTTGTGGTTGTTGAACGGGAAGCCGGACGCTTGGCCGGGTGACGGCACTGGAGACTCGAAGGATATCTCGCCTGGCAACGGCCCACCAAAGTTGGAGAGGTCGAAGTTTGCTATCTCCTCGTTGAGATTGTCGAGGGCTGTCCCCGGGGATGACATGGCAGGCGAGTAGTAGCCTTGGTGGAAGTCAGCATTTTCATCAAGACGTTCCCCGACGTGCGCTCAAGACATACCCATATTCTCGTGGAAGCTGCCACTCGGCGGGCTGAAAACATCACCAACTCCCATCAGTCCATGCGATTGATGGGATGAGGCCATGGGACTTTGCGCCATTGGGCTCTGCAGATAGACGGGCGGGCGCAATGAGAGGTGGTTTGGAGTGCGCGGTGCGTTGATGGCACTTAGACTCTGCCCTCGGCGGTGATGTGTAGGAGTAGAGGGCGTCGTGGAGGAGCGTCGCATCTGGTGGAAGGCCGGGTTGAAGTCATTGTCTTGTGGTTGCTGTCCGCCAGCGCCGGACTGCTGGGGATGCTCGAACTTGAGATGCGAGCCCGACCACATCATGTCTGGTGCGGTGCGTGATTGTGTTTCAGTACGCGCCGAGCATGTGGGAGAGAGTGCTTGCAGCAGTCGAATTGGGAATCGGGACCCAAGAAAGGCATGCGAGGAAATCGGAATGGACTGGACTGGACTGGACTTGACTGGGGGAGAGTCGAGTGGGAATGTCAGTGAGAGTAAAGGATTGGAGTACAAAGAGTACGGTGCAGGTACACAATCTGACACAACAAACGGATGGCAGAGAATAAACAATCACAGCAACGGAAAGGGAAGGAGACGCAAGGGCGATAGGCGCTTAGGAAAAGAGCAACGGGCAGCCGGGTGCCACGACAGGGGAGTCAACACACCCGAAGACCTGGGCATGCTGGCATGCTGGCATGCTGGTGGCATGCAAGGCCTAGAGGTGGTCTGGCGTCTGGCGTCTTTGCAGTGCAGGGCTGTTGGGCTGTTGGGCTGTTGCCAGGCTCAAACCTCGGAAGCTTTCTTGACCGCCGCACTGGCCGCACTGAAGAGCTGCCTGGCAGCCTGGCAGCCTGGCAGCCTGGCCGTAAGAACCTTGAATTTGGAAGTGCACCCGTTCGTTCCTGCCGTAAACACTTCGATCCCCCGGGCAACCCCACTTTTAAAGCTAGCCATATCCCTGCAGCTCATCAACCAGAATCGCATCGTGCTTGGAAAGTCGCATTTTTGACTTCCATCTTTGCCTGCTGTGGTATAACGAGGAGAATTACTTCATTGTCGGCATGATCGCTGCTATTGTTTGTTTCCCTAATCTCATCTTGCAACAACAAACCGATTGCTCTCCTGTCAGCACGCGTCGCCCCCGCCAGAGCCACGCATGTTCGAGCGTCGCGCTCCATTGTTGCTGACAATCAACAAAAACTGACTGCTCTGGGCTAATATTAGCAGCATCGCGATCCTTCTCGATCTTGTCTCTTGCGTCGGGACTCGGTGGACATGTGTGCGCAAAGACCACCTCGTTCGCGTATCTGCGCGTCTCCACTGGCGCGGGCGCGTCTCCGCTCTTAAACCCAAACCCCCTGGGCCAATGCTTGATCTATATCCGATGCACGACAGAAACTGGTGCGGCCCAAAGCGGCGGCCCGACAGCTTAGGACGTTTGAACCACTTCAACCGCCCACGTCTCATGACTTTGCCGCCGAGGCTGCCTTACTCGCTCTCGATAATCCACTCATCAACGACTTTGGACAACATGAAAGGCAAATGTTCAGCTCATGACGCCGTGCGAGTATGCAAATGCACAAGAACAGACGATTGTGGTTCATAGGCTGTCAGTGCGGCAGAGCGCCGCCAAGTTTCTCGCCCTTGCATGCTACCTTGGAAATCGAAGTTCAATTCATTCTGTCTCTTTGTTTTCTCAGAGTCGTCCCCTCCACACCACCACCAGAATTGCAACATTGCTATCTCGTGCTCAAATTCCAAACCTCAAGTTCATGCCTTGCGGTCCCACGCGACGGGCCAAGCGCATCGCGCCCGCAGCGGTCGTTGCACTCGCGCCCAGCCCGTTCGTCTGCGTTGCCTGCGTCTTGGAGAAGCTAGCATTTCTTGAAAACCAATATGCAATCGCGTAGCTCTGAGACTCCGTGAGATTCTCGTAACTTCTACGTTTAGTGTCATCAAGGCCAGCCCCATAAACTAGTCGACCGTACTCGAATAAGGTGTTGTCTTCGACGTTGTATTTTCCGTCTTTTACTTGTCCAATCATGGTGGCCGGCTGGGCGACGACTACCCACAGATCTTCTGGCCATGCAGCAGTCTCATTGATCCCACGTATCGGGATGGACTGGTTCGGTCCTGTAGCATACATTGTTCTGGTGTTGGGAACGATATCTGATTCGCGATTAGTGGGGGTCGACGTGCTGGACAAGAGGTCGGGTGTTAATCATACTATGCTCGTTGTCGTATATGGTCAGGGAGGCGGGCAGCTCCTCTAGACTTGCAACAGGTTTTGAATCGTTTGCAAGCACAAGTGGGTATATGTGGAACTGAGCGCATAATAACTCCGGTGAGTCCAAGTCTGCAATACAGTGTTCAGCTGGCACATTTGGTCCTAAGCCGAGTACAGGTGTCGCAACCTGCAAGGCCTGCAAGGCCTGCAATGCAGGCCATATGGTTGAAACGCCTCTCATTGTGGTCCTTGCAACAGTGATGAAGAAGGGTATATAGTTCAAGTGAATCGTCGTGCTCACGGGTGATGTGTTCGAAGACTACAGCTAGCACAATTGTTGCGGAAAGCCTCTCATGGTGGGAAGCGATCGGGGTTCCAATCAAATTATACTTGCTATATGATCAGCACTGCGCATATCCCGTTGGACATCTAGGCGATCAAGTTGGTGCGTCCGGTGAACGAGTGGAGACCACCAACGGTAGGCCTTGTTGGTAGTCTGGCTACCACATGAATGCGTTGAACACAATGGCTTGTCGTTGGAAAACTGGCAATAGTCGACGCAACTGCAACTATTTGTCTGCTCAAAGAGACCAGAGCATCTGGTTCTTACATGCCTCCATAGCCTGACCAAACGATGGGGCTTGCCTCATCACCAACCCGTCGGGTATGTTGAGAGTCATGAAAGAAGATAGAGGCACAGTGTTAAGCTCTGAGAGCTCCGAATCAAGCACATGTTCAAGCAGTCCGGCGCAGACGCATTGCTTCATGCAAATTTGGACATTCCAGGCTCAGCCGTCTCCAAAGACCCACCCGAGGTCACAATACCTCACTGTTGTATTTGCTGAGACTGAGCAAACACAAGAAGAATCATGCTTCGGAGAAGGCGCAACAGAGTCACAGTTACTGCAGTCTCCATGGGGTCTGGCTCTAAAAGGGTCAAAATAAATGCAGTGTTTCGGGCTACTGGACGTCAGCCAGACGAAGATGTCCTGGCAGATTCTACACATACTATTGTTTACTGTTTCGATGACTTGGGCTTTTCAGTCAACGTTATTTAATAGAATTCCACGGTACTATCTGCGGCGCAGAGCACGTCCAACAATAAGTATTTCATACCGAATTTATGGTCAGGGGAGCAAGGTCAGTTTTACCGGCACTTGACGCGGTAGTGGCTTGACTAAGTAGGTAGTTCAGCCTTGTCAATGAGTCGCTGACATCACTACATGCAAACGGGGCATAGTATCTACGATTATATTGCATCGTCAACGCTGTTTCCCATTATATTCGGTCAAGACATGGCTCTCTAGGTGCGCATGATCACACCTACAAGGCCATGGATTTTCTATCGAGCCTTTTCAAGACGGAGCCCCGGCCGGGCCTGCACCCTATCCCAGGCACAACGCCTCTCACGCTCGAGGCTAGCATATGTCCACCTCTCATCTACTACCTAGCATTACTATTCCTTCCTCCGGCCCCGCCTCCGACGCTCGATACAGCGACAGTCAAGACACTACGAAATGGCCTTGCTTTGCTCGCTGCTTTCCTCTTCTTCCGTTTGCCACTCGCATACCACGTCCCGCAGAGCATCGGCCTGACGTATCAACTCGGCCTGGTCGGCTTGTATGGAGGCGCGCGCGTGGTAGACGCTTTCTTCATCTCCCCGTACATGTTTGGACATATCCCAAGACGAGTGGTTTACAGGCACGAGTCTCGAGTGCACACACCAAAGGTCGAAGGTCTACGAGATCTGAAGACCTCATCCTCTCGCTCCTCGCTCTCCACGCCCGGTGACTATCATGACACCTCCATTTCAGACCTCACAAACAAGGATCCCAAAACCACGAGCAGCGTCACCTCTGCGACGGACCTTCTCGACAATGTGAACCTCACAAACCTCCTCCACAAACACCTCATCGCCGGACCGCGCCCCAAAGCCGTTCTGGAACACATCATCCCCGAAGACGGCTGGCCCCATGGCTTCACCGACCGGGCGTCCTGGGCCCTGGAGCTCGAGCTCTCCATGCGCGGCGTGGGGTTCAGCTGGTCTACAGCAGACGTGCGCTACACGCGCAAGACATGGCTGCCGACGTGGCATAACCGTCTGCACAGCATCTTCGTGCACGCCGTGCCCATCATCCTGGTCTGCTTCACCGTCGCTCGCACCGTCTATCTACGCTACGGGCTGGGAGACGTGGATGCCGCCCTGTGGGAGAAGAGACCTGGGGGCGAGAACCTTTTCGATACTCGCCTACCTTTCCCAACGCAAATCGTCCTGACGGGGTGTCTGGGCGCGTTCCTGATGGCAGCGTTCTCGTTTGCACATTCGGCTGGAGCAGTCCTGCTCGCGCCGCTCGCGCCGCATCCGCTGGCGTACTTCCCGCCGCTGTACACGGTGCGCATCTGGGAGGTGCGGAGTGTGCGTGAGTTCTGGAGCTATGGGTGGCATCGGCTGTTCGCGCGGTTTTTTCTCGTGTATGGCATCTGGCCGGGGGAGTGGATTGAGCGGAAGATACTGGGGAAGAGGGCCGATGAGCCTGCAGATGTGGGCAAGGTGCTGGGCGGGTTTGTAAGCAGTGCGTTTTGCCATAGTTTTGCGGTTAGGGGGGTTCTGGGTGGTGAGTTGTGGTTGGCGAGGGGCGAGGCGGTTTTCTTTTGCGTTAATGGGGTTGCGGTGGTTGTTGAGGAAGTTGTGAAGCGGCTTGTGGTTGGGTGGAGGAAACGGAGGGGAGGGGAGAAAGCGGACGTGGTGAGGTGGTGGGATGCTTGGGTGGGGAGGGTCTGGTGGATATGTGTGTTGCTGATTAGTGGGAGGAGCTTTGCTAGGGGCTGGGTCAATGCTGGACTTGTGCGAGAGATGAGTGGATTCTAAGCCGTCCATCCTATGGCAGTCTATCTACTCATAGACATTGGGAATGAATGAAATGCTTCCAAGGTTGTGTGTACATACGGACGCCGCTGGCAAAAGTCTTGACCGAGCTGGAGTGTTTTGTAGCAACGTGCAACACACCTTCAAGGTTGGGATCATCACCTTTGCCACGATCGTCTCTGGGATAATCGCGTCTGGGATAATCACCTTTCGGATAGCCACCTTTGGGATAGCCTCCTTTGGGCTCTAGATCCCTGTCTCTCTACAACAATACCTTTGGTAGGCACCTCGTATATGTGGAACTATACAAAGTTGCGTAGACGAGCTACCATTCACTTGACAATTCAGAACGTGCCCAACTTGCAGCAAATCACGATCCACGTTATCACAGCGCATCGCTTTCCGTCACGGTAGGTACCGGTTACAACAAGTCGATTTAGTTCTTTCTTTGTCTCTAGAGCTAGGCACGCTCCTTACCGGTAATACTCGGTCTGCTGCTTCCGACGACCTTGCTATTCGTAAAGGACATACATGGTATGATTGCTTTGCACCATGCACTAATCTCCCTTTACGCCGCACCCACGCCTCCCAGTATCACACCAACGGACCCGTGGAAGGTTTGGCCATTTTGCATGGTGGTGCGATACCTAGATATTCGCGGACTTTGGCTGATCGAACTCAGCAGGCTTATTGTCATCCTCATCCCCTGGATTTGCCTCCTTGGTCCTAGCAGACTTGGTTGTCCTAGCCATATTTTGCTTATCAATCTGGATTGAAGTAAGTGCATTTCGTGCCCGAGAAGGAAGGATGCCCCAGCCCCGCTGTGCACTCGCGAGACATCTTCTATATCTTCCTAGGTCTGTTGGTAGAAAGTTGACCTCGGAGGGGTATGCTCTGCTGTGTGTTGTTTGACGGTACTTGTAGACTTGAGGGTGGTCTTGATTCCCGTTTCGGGGTGAAGACTAGCATCCAGGCTGTGCTTTTGACTGTTTATGATGCAGGAGAGGTGGAAGTTTCAAAGTAGTGTGGGCTCAGTTTATATAGCCCAGAGTGTAGCAGTGAATAGCATCTTTCTTCCTGTAGAAGTTGTCAGACACTCCAACTAACGTGGTTCATTGCCTGTGACCTCGAAATTCTTTTGTGGCATGGTGAATAACTTATTGGGTCCAACACCCAACTCATGCGGATTCCAAGCAACCAGATGTCCGGTATCCAAAGTCTAGGCAATGGAAACCTGAGTAAAAGTTGTAGAAACACGTTCCAAAGGGGTCTCTCCCGGTAATCAAATAAGCAAAAGTAATTAGTTATATTTCATTTCTAGTAATGACATAAATCTAGAAAGACGAGCCCAGTATAAGATTTTTAGCTTTACTACTATCAGAGGTAGAGCAACCTAATTCTCTTAGTTTTCTTACATTCAAAGTCATTCCATAACATATTTCAGCTGATGCTGTATCATATGGCGGCGTTCAGCCACCAACATGTGAGACTTATCACAAGTCCCAACAGTATCCACTACCTGTCGGGTGTTAGCATGGTCTTCCCATGGCTTTAGAGATAGTAAGCCACTTGGCCCAATTCCATGTCATTCCAGCATCTGCCACCTGTGCTTCTCATATTGACAGATATAGAGGTCATCTTGGATTCAGAACATACAGCCAGCTTTTTCCAGATTCATACGTGATTACTGCTGGCCTGGATCCCTGATTGAGACTACATTCAGACTAGCAAGATCTGCAGCTACCCGTACATGTCACCATCTCTAGCTCATATTTACCTCTCCTGTTGCCTATAAATGACTGATGTTGTAAAACTGGAATGGATGTCTTCACGTCTGGTGTCAGACAACATATGGAGTAGTACCGGTACCTGAAGTTGTGTTACCCGCCCAGGTGGCCAGGGACGATGACAACCTCAAAAGTACCTAGGTACAGGTACATACGAGGATTCAGGTCCAGTCCAGGCGAAAGTTCGTGAGCATCAGGCTTCTAGTCTTGTCATAAACCTCTTCCTTCCAGACCTATAGCTTGCTTGATCTTTAGAAGTGTTCATCCCAAGACAGCTGAAGTGTGGAAGAGGATGAGTGGGCGACCGCTTGCTTATGTCAGCCACCACTACCCCTGCAGCTCTCTGCGCAAGGGGCGCTTAGCGCGTGTTGACAAACAACAACAAGCAGCAGCCAGAGAAAAAGTCGGGACGTGATCGCCCTCCAGTCATCGTCCATCATCTTAGTGATACTGCCTCGGCTCTTGCTTCCTTCGACACACCGCGACACCTCCGAGTATCGAACCGCTGCTCGCTGAGATCCCTTGCGCCTCCCGTTTCCCGGGCTCCAAACATCAACATCGACGCCGAAATCGCAGTCGGGAAGCGCAGCGGCACCGGCTACAGCTTTAAAACATCGGCTAAAAACAGCATCAAGTCTGGCTCTGGTGCTCGCGCTCTGCCGAGCTGGTTCGTGCGATGTCGAGCAACACTATGCGAGGTACGCCTAGTCGCGGGCCCGGCGATAGTCGCGGGAGAATTCCCACCTTCAACCACTCTCCCGCGCCTGGCTCGGGCATTCCCCGACCTGCTGCTGGCCTTGATGTCCAGAGGGAGAGCTTTGCTGCTAATAGCGAAGTAGGCGGATCATCCACCGTCAGCGCAAGTCGCCAAAAACAGTCAAAGAGAGATGAGGTCAGTCAGACCCCCTACACCATGTTGTTCCCGCGCGATGCGAACCAGCACGGCCGTTGACTCCTTTCGACTCAACCCCTCCTCCTGCAGTGTGGTCGCGACATCTTCACCACCCTGCACCTGTCTTCAACTTCCACAAACATGGTCCGCACTGAGCAGCGCAAGGAAGCCTTTCCGCTAATACACCATGCCTCCAGGCTATCCGTCGCAAGATGGAGAACGACCTCTCCAAGAAGAAGCACCTTAGCAGCAAAGCTCGCCACTCGCGCAAAGCCCCGCCCGGCACCGTCCTCGCCCTGAAGCCCAGCCAAGCCCTGCAGATAAAGCCTCAGACCACCGTCGCCGAAGCCGCACAGTTGATGGCTGCCAAGAGGGAGGACTGCGTGCTGGTCACCGACGACGATGACAGGATCGCGGGCATCTTCACCGCGAAGGATCTGGCATTCCGTGTTGTCGGCGCAGGCCTCAAGCCTGTCAATGTCACCATCGCCGAGATCATGACCAAGAACCCCCTTTGCGCGCGAACCGATACCAGTGCCACCGATGCGCTCGACCTCATGGTGCGGAAGGGCTTCCGCCATTTGCCAGTCATGGACGAGAACCAGGACATCTCGGGTATCCTCGACATCACGAAGTGCTTCTACGATGCGATGGAGAAGTTGGAGCGGGCCTATGCTTCGTCGAGGAAGCTATACGATGCGCTGGAGGGCGTGCAGTCTGAGCTCGGATCCAGCCAACCGCAGCAGATCATCCAGTACGTGGAGGCACTGCGCATGAAGATGTCTGGCCCAACTTTGGAGTCTGTACTGAACGGAGAGCCCCCGGTCACCGTCAATGTCAGGACTTCCGTCAAGGAGGCTGCGCACATGATGAAGGAGAACCACACGACTGCTGTCTTGGTCACGGACGGCGGCGCCATCACTGGTATCTTCACCAGCAAGGACGTTGTTTTGCGCGTTATTGCGCCAGGTCTGGACCCTGCGACCTGCAGTGTTGTCCGGGTCATGACTCCCCACCCCGACTTTGCCTCCGTCGACATGAGCATTCAGGCTGCTCTCCGAAAGATGCACGGTATGTGTTCCCAACCGCTAATGAACAGACGATCTATACTGATTGCGGACTACAGATGGTCACTACCTCAACCTCCCTGTGATGAACGAGGCCGGCGAGATTGTTGGTATGGTTGACGTGCTCAAGCTTACCTACGCAACCCTCGAGCAAGTCAATGGCATGTCCACCAACGACAGCGAGGGCCCGGCCTGGAACAAGTTCTGGCTGTCTCTCGACGACGGAGAGACCGAGTCCATGCTTTCCGGCGATGGAACACGCCACGGCCACAGCGCGCTCGGTTCGCGATCGCTCATGTCTCCTGATATGGGTAGGGACCGCATTTTGGACAGCGTCGCACCTGGTGATTCGGCGTCGCACGCGGGTATAGAGTCTCCGGCGCATAGTGCTCTCGCCCACTCTCCTGAGCTGCCACCAAGCGAGATTCCCTTCCCGTTCAAGTTCAAGACGCCCAGCGGCCGCGTCCACCGGCTCCAGGTCATCGCTGCACACGGCATGGACACCTTTATCGCCAACGTTATCTCAAAGCTAGGGCACGAGGTCGAGGCCATCGGTGGTGCGCCCTCTGTGGAGAATGGCCACCTGTCCAGCAACGGCTTCGCCATCAGCTACTTGGACGATGAAGGCGACTCAGTGTCCATCACGACCGATCAGGATCTGCTCGAGGCTATTCTGCTTGCCCGCCAAAGCCACCACGACAAGGTCGACCTCTTCGTGCACGACCCCGAGAAGCCCCCTGTCGCACCTGCGCCAGTGCCTTTGCCCGAGCCCCTCGTGGCCGCTACGCCCCCAGCATCCTCCGTCTTCCGCGAGCGCAGCCGACGAAGCCGCGATATCGAGGAGGAAAGCGAGGATGACGACGAGGACTACTCGCCACGCCGCGGCCGTCGGCAGCGCAATAAGAACGTCCAGCCCGAACAAGTTATCTCCGGCGTGCCCAACGAGCTGCTGCTGCCCGGTGCGATCGCCACGCTTGCTGTGGTCATTGTTGCAACTTTCACTATTGGACGGTTGACTAGCCGTTAGATGGATGTTCGAGATAATCAGAAGCATGTCGACGAGCGAGGGACAGTGTTGTAAATGGTCACTGGAAGATGGAATTAGACATGGCGATATCCCCTTGAGCAGGCGTTGCGTTGCGTTTCTCCTTCTTCAAACCTGTTGTGGTAGATCTACGCTTACTTAGTGGGGTTGATAGATGTCGGGCCTTGTCAGCCTGGCGTGGCGTCTTATACAATCATCAAGTCTTCTTCCCTGGACATGTGCATGGCTTCTTGAATCCTGGCAGGGTGTTCTCGTCCACTACTTGGCCCTTCTGCTATAGATTTAAGCTGATGCGGCAGACTCCGTCCTAGGCCTCCATCTAATCACCATATCCCGATCAGGCGGCATAGCCCCAGCCCCTGCAAACCGAATACCGGCCTCAGCAGGCCGAGAGGAAAGGCGATCCATCTGCGTTCGTCCAGCCCACCAACTCAACACCAAACCGCGCCACAACAAGCGCAACAGTCGTCAAGAACTCAAACTTGGCCAACCGCCTCCCCGGAAAACATTCGGCCCACCATCAAACGGGAAAAACGACGCCGGACTTGCCCCCATGACAAACATGCGCTCTCCCATCCCCGCTACAGGGAAAATGCCGCCCCGCCCAGAACTCGCTCACGGGATGCTTGCCCCCCGCAGCGTCCCAGACCTTCTCGTCGCGGTGGACGATGTGCATCGGCGCGAACAGCAGGGCGCCCTGCGGGATGGTGTGGCCGGCTAGGGGCGTGGGCTGCTTGATGTCGCGCATGGTGGTGAAATTGATGCGCAGGCGCAGGGTTTCGGTGTAGAGGGATTGGAGGAGGAAGAATTTTACGAGTTTGGCGTGGTCGAGGGTGTGGGTGTGTTGATTTTGGGGTCGGGGGTGGTGGTGACGGTGGCTATTTCTTTGCGGATAGCGTGCAGGAGGATGGGGTCTTTGATGAGTTCTGTTAACATCCATGTCGTGATTGGGATGCTGTTTGAGTTGAGCCTGGAGAGTAACGCCAGTTGATTCAGTCTCATTAACAGTGGAGGTGTGGATGATAGACACGCACGCGAACAACAGCGCCCCAACAGTGGCAGCGACAACCTCACTCCGCCACCGCGTCTCCCGCATCCACCTCACCACCTCCCGCACCGCGCGAGCCCCGAATCGCGGTTCTCACTCCTCTTAACCATTTTCGCCACCCAAGTCTCCCCCATCCAAACAACCCCTAACAGCCTCAACAAACTGATCATGCGCCCGCCTCGGCCGCGGATCTGTCCACCGCGGCAGCCCCAAGACCAGCGCAAACACACACTCATCAAACGCCCAAAGCATGTCCAGCAAATCAGACGCCGCGCGCAGCAAGCCTGGCCCGAACAGCGCGCTCACGGCTGCCTCGGCGACGGTGCCGCGGCACAGCTCGCCGACGCTGAGCGTCGTCCACTCGTGCGCGGAGTAGCGCCCCAATGACGCGTTCAGGTTAGCCGTGGAGGCGTCCTCGATCGGGTTGATGTACTGCGCGCCGCCGAGGAAGTCGGCGTAGATGCGCTGGTAGGTGTACCATAGCCGGGGTGTGTGTTCCGTGCCGGGAAGGGGGGAGGCGGCGACGCCTGAGGTATCGGCAGCCCAGCGGCGGATTTCGGGGGTGGTCATCCTGTGGAGGGTGGGGAGGGCGAAGTGTGTCATTTGGATTTGGTTGATTATGGTGTGGATGTGGTCGCGGCTGAAGATGAATTTGATGCCGCTGAGACTGAGGACTAGGTAGGCGGGTTGGGGGCCGAGGTTAAAGTGGAGGATGGGGGTGGGATGGGTGATTAGAGTGTGTTGGATGCGGGCCAGGAAGGTGTGTGGATGGAGGGTGAGGAGGAAGATGGTGAGGAGGGCGGTCAGGGCGAGGGTTGTGAGCCAGAATGGCCAGTTTGTGTGGCTTGAGGTGTCCATCGTAGAGTGAGTGGTAGATGCGAGATCATCTTCGAAGTCGTGACAAATACTGAGCCCCACAAAGACTGAGTACAACTCTTATAAGAGCAAAGGTGGTCGCGTTGAGGGGAGTCTCGCTGTTGAAATTGTGCCCGTTGACGAAGGTCGCTTGATATTTGGTCGTTGGTTGCGCCGATGTTACCATGGCAAGGCCAGCCCAAGCCTTGCCCCTGGAGAAGATGGCACAGAAAGCAAATATCACCGGTACTCAAGATCAGGCGAATAAATTGACTTTCATGGAACGTATTTGATGCGAAGCTGAACTGTCTTGGTAGATCGCTCCGGCTGCGTCAATGCTTTTTTAAGACTAGTACCTATATCGCTGCCAAAGCTTCTCACAATTGCTGTCAGATTTTCTAGATATCTGGAGACTTCTGACCAGAACATCCTGAGTTCGATAGATACCTGCCTGAAAAGATGTTCTTCTCAAATTTGAGCTGGGTCAACAAGAGTTGCCTGCGTGCAGTGATCTACGCGCCAAATAGACTCAGTAACTAGCCCAAAGTTAAGCCTCCACAATCCGACCCGAGATACAGATCCCAAGTATAAAATTCGTCCTGAGTGTCATTAGTCAAGTGCAGACGTCAGGTCAGTCACGGAAAATATTCAGACAATCCTCTAGTTGAGAGCTGGGAGCTCGTCTGAGTGGTGTTGACCTGCGTGCTGCTTTGCCGTGCCGTTACCCGTGTACTGGCTATACTGTAATGAGGCATCATGGAATTTGCATGCCAGCGAGATTCGTATTTGCAGGTCAAGTTCACACCGCTAGGTCCTTGATCCGGACAAAGTTGGCACGGGAGTGCAAAGCACCAAGTACTTCAAAAATATTCTTAGATTGAGGAAAATGTCTGTGTTTACGGACTAAAAGCCTTATACATGAGGTATATATGCCGACCAGTTGACAGTAAGGTACGCCGTGGCATCGAGACTGCGAAGCTCGAGGAATGCTTCGACGAGTAAGTAGATCCGGGCTACACCGTAGAGCACTGCAACAGGGAAAATGCTCCAGAACTCCCACGCCAGAGGTAGCATCGTAGCCTCTCGTGGCCTGTTCAGCTTCTCGGCTCTCTCCTTCTCAAACGCAGGAAGCTGTTCCGGGTACCTGAGCCTAAGATACAGCCAAGTCCAACGATCCAGCCGCTTCCACGAGGCCATCGTCTCAAAAATCCAGAATGCCGCCGTGACGCCAAACAAGACCAGACTTGCAACTCGCCACAAGACCTTCTCGGTTGTCGTTGGGAACGAGAAGTTCCAGCCAGCCACGTGGATGCCTGTGAAAAGCAAAGTTGCGAAGCAGAGTAAATATTCTTGCACCTTGTATGGGTCCATGGGAAACCGATCGTTTGGGATGCGCTGTATCGGGCGCGGGGGTGGTATCACGGGCATGCCCATGAAAGGCTGCACATTCATAGCCCAGCCTGGCCCGTTCTCATCCACAAAGTCCAGTGGCGTCGTTTCCCACTCTCGTCCGCCCGTGATCTCATCAATCGTACATTTGCTGGTGATTGTGAAAGGCGTGTGGACGTCGGCCGGTTTGTGCAGCCACGAATAGAAGGTCATGAGTGAGCAGATGACTATGCCAAGGGCGTTCAGTTCGAGCGTTGTGATTGCTAGGCCCTGCGCTGCTCTGCCAATGCATTCCACGATGAGATAGCCCACTTGAAAAGCCGTGATGCCTTTCGACAGCCTGTCTTGCTTGGACTTGTCCCAAATTTCGGTCGCTGTTGTCCGCGGATACTCCACGTACCCATGCACAACGAGCCAGTGGAGCTGTTTGGCGTTCACTGGAAATGTGTAGTCGCTGTCTCTCGCCTGGAGTACAAATCCTCCCATATCGGCGAAGAATGCGAGCCGCATAGTCCACTCAGAGAATCCAGACTGGTGGAAAGTGTGCACGGAGTGCCTCGCCCGGCTCCACTGGCCAGCAGCGTATGTGAGCACAATTTCGGGTCCGATGATCGCCAGAACCATCCAGCCTAGCCGACGCCGAGCGATTTGAAAAAAGCTGTCATTCGGAGCAGGTACATTGAGACATAGAAGTGTGTACGTGCAGATGAATATTGTGACAATGCTGGTCCAAATAATGTCCCATGTTCCCCTAGTATTGGGCTGCTCAACCCAGCCCTGGACTCTGCCGTCCAGAGATATCACCACAGTGACATTGGCGATAAGATCAGAGATTCCTTGAGAATTCATGGTGCTGTGAGCTCAAGGTCGTGGGAGTAGACGGAACCAACACACCTTCGAAACAAAATAGAGAAAGTGAGGGGACGAAGACTGGGCGCAAACCTTGGAAAGACACGGCTCACCAGCTGATTATACCAGATCAATAACTTACGCTGGGATGGATGGGAACATCTTAACGTCATATAGGAGCACTTGAAAGTGCAACGTGCTCAGGCGTCTGCTGGGAGGATCTTGACCCACCGCGAAGCATGCCACTGACAGAGGGCAGTGTTCAGCCGCCGTTGCATCGTAGAGCGGATACATAAACTCAAGCTCCATCGGCACGTTCGTTGCTATTGGTGACTAAGATTAGCCGCACCACCAACATTGTTTCAGCGCTGTATGGGATCCGCTTGATTCCGATGTACGCACGAAGACGTTGAAGATTGGGCGCTTCGAGCGTCAAACGTTACCTAGGTACTCTCAGCTGCAATCAAGTGTCTGTCTCCACTTTTTTGTGCCAACTTTCCCAACCTGTATTTTTTTCCGTCGCAAAAGTAAACTTTATGAATAATTTATTTACATAACATTAGTATAATGTTTGAATAATACCTCGAATAAAAATTAAAAGTTTAAGCCTAGTATTTAATAAAATTTATATTAATTCATTTTAACTTTTAACTTAAATTCTATATTAGTAACTAGTTAAATCTATAATTAACTTTAAAATCTTATCTCCAAAAGGTTTAGCTTGAAATGCAGCCTTTATCTGGCTGAGTACATTTATAAATGGTACAGCTCATTTTCGCAAACCAAAAATTATGTCTGTCGGGAAAGTTGGCACAAAAAAGTGGGGATAAACACTTGATTGCAGCGGAGAGTAGACTTAAGCGCCGCCAATCCTTTCGGTCTCCACTGTAGATGTCACGCTAGCCCCTGCAACGCAAGTCTACAGGGAGAGGGCATGCTGAAGCACGCATCCTGCGGCTCGACTCAGCACAACACCAGACTGTTTCCTTTCCTGCAAGATCTGTTTTTGGATTGTTATTCCTTTGATTTTTCTTAGCCGGGTGTTTTCATTATGAAGCAAACCGCAGTGCCCAGATCCGACGGGACTATCAGCTCCATGGCTCTACTGCAATCATGTGTCCTTGTGGTCCTGGCAACCACGGGATTTTATGTGGCATTTGTGGCGTTACTCACGATTCCGTTCTTTCAAAACCAAGTCATATATCTCAACAAGGTCAAACTGACCTGGGGTCAGGACGTCAATGTCCCTGAGCAATGGGGCTTCCTACACAACCAAGTCACCCCCTTCACACTTGCCAGTGAAAGCGAGTCACTACATGCCTGGCACATACTGCCTCTTGGGCTATACCGGCAGCACGAGGAGCAACTCAAGGAGGAAGCTTCGGGCCACGCGTCAGATATCACAGAGAGGCTCTCGTTCAAGCTTCTACGAGACGACCCGAATTCTCTGTTAGTGCTGTATTTGCATGGAGCTGCCGGGACTCTGGGCTCGGGTCATCGACCTCCAAGCTACAGGGCCATCTCAGCTGGTGAGCCGAGCCGGATTCACATCGTAGCGATCGATTACAGGGGATTTGGAACGAGCACGGGCAATCCTTCCGAAGAAGGACTGCTAATGGATGCAGTGGCTCTTGTCGACTGGGCCATGCAAGAAGCTGGCATCCCTGCCGAACGGATCGTCATATGGAGCCAGTCCATCGGGACAGCAGTGGCTACGTCTCTCGTTCACCATATGGCGATTAGACAACAGCCCGTCCTTTTCGCAGGTCTGATCATGGTGGCGCCTTTCGCAGATGTCAAGAGTCTCACGGCAACCTATCGTGTGGCTGGTATGGTCCCGCTGCTTGGTCCAGTCGCTCGATTTCCTGTCCTGCTCGACTTTCTCAACTCGTTCATCAGAGACAAGTGGCGTTCGAATGAGAAGCTGGCGGGCTTCGTTCGTGCGTGTGAGAATATGGCAGAAGCTGGGCCGAAGTACTCAATCTCGATAATTCACGCTGAAGACGATTACGATATCCCTTGGACACACAGCGATCAGATGTTCTGGACTGCTGTGAATGCTTCTACGCCAACGGGCATTCCCTTCGAGGAGCTTGAGCAGGAGAAGGACGTCACAAAGGTGGCATTGGGTGACGGAGGATGGACTGTCACGCGTCGAACGGAGAGAGGAGAGATCAGAGAGGATATTCTGAAGTATGGACTTCACGACAAGATTATGGGTTACCCGGTCGTGAGCATGGCTGTCACGAGAGCGTTCGGCATTCAGTGATACGACTTCTTCTCCGCCAACGTCTGCAGACTACTGGAGGTAGCTCCCAACGACCGACTTCGCGCGCATTCTTTCTTGATGCCGCAGTAATACTGTCAAGTGTCCGTGGACTATCGTCACTCACTGCTGTTTCTCCTCTCAAGGCAAGTAGTTGACGTCAACATCGGCAGTTCACAATTGCTCCAGAACACTACAAGAACTCGGACCACCGCTAGTTTCTCTGCTTCCTCAGACCGCACGAACAGCTGTCATCATTTTAGAGAGGTCCTTCCGTTCCAGAACCAGCGCTCTTGGATCTGTCAGATTTCCTTGAACCCCCTGGCCTGGTCTTACGATACAACCTCTCCCTCACACTGAAGTCTTACGCACGTCAGAACTTCATATCACCTTCTTCAGTCACACTTGTGTATCGTCTTTCACCGTTGTTTCGTGCCAAATCTCCGATCGGGAAGGACCTACCTGTGGTCATCCTGCCTCTGAGCCATCCTTTCATCTTCGCTCAGTCGAATCAATCCTTTTCGACTCTCCAAGTCCCCGAACGTCCACATCAGAAGCTCAATCATTTTAGCCAACTTGTCTTTCGCCACTTCTTCTCCTGGGCCTTCGGAACCATTTGATCTGCTCTCCTATCAACTCTGTGGTCGTAGGTCCGTACCTCTTCCTCTACGACATCCTAGACTTGCTAAGTCTTGACCCAGACCAAACACAAGTCACATTCTGTGGTGACCCAACCCAGCTACTTCAGTCTCTACCCAGATACTTGATGATCTTCAGCTTGTCAACTTCTATCTCCAGGCTACCAAGCCTTTTGCTGCCTTCGATTCACTCGCTCCCTCGCTTCCTTCTCCCTTGGGTTCTCGTAACAATACTTGCTGTTAGGCGCTCTCTCATCCTCACCGCCATTATCTCAAAGTATCCTCGAGGGAGAGCTCTTTCCGCACACTTCAGTCTTGCCCACCAAGTCATGCGTCTCGTTTACCACCGACACTTCAAGATGGCACCTGTCAACGAGTTCACAATCATGGAGAAGGCGCACCCGTTCTCAGCCGAGTGAGTCCGATTGCTTATGAAAACTTGATTTCAACGCCTTTGCTGACAAAAGATACAGGCTGCTTGAGAGCGGCTGGATGACTGATGTGTCCATCCAGTGCGAGACTCGCATTTGAAGGCATACAGACTCATCATCTGTGGGCAGACCAAGTGGTTTAAGACTACCCTAATGGGAAGCTTCCAAGTATGTTCCCCATTTTCGTTTCTGAGACAAGATCGCAGAAACTAATTCCGGTGACCAGTTGAGCAGGAAGCCAAGACTGGTGTTATTGTCATCACCAGCTTCGAGGCTGAGAAGATCGCAGTGCTTCTCGACTTCCTCTACACTAACAGTGAGTTTTCCCGGAGTGTTCGTCCCTAGCTGGGCGAGTCCGCAATGGCTTGTACTAAACATTCAAACAACAGGCGTCATTGATGGCATCACCCCGAAGTTCAATGAGAACTACGAGAACGCCTTCATCGTATACATGCGCATCTTCCACCTCACCAACTACTTCCAGGTTCCGAAGCTCACCAAGCTGGTCCTGCAGGCCCGTGATGACCAGACCCTTGCTGTGGGCAAGCAGCTGTGCCTCCTTCCGCTCGCTGAACCCGAGACCCATGCATTCGAGTTCACGCAACTCTTCAACGCCATGGAAGAGTTGCATAGAAAGTACTACAAACATGGCGAGTACCCCGGCCATGCTTCGGTCGTCAAATTTCGCTTCAAGAGCAACCTCTTGCGCCTCGTCATGAGTGACATACACGAGATCGCCCCGCTGGCCACCTTCAAGGCTTTGCTCCACAAGAACCTCGTGTTCGCTGCTGACTGGGCCGCGTTCCTGACAGCAGTGGTTGGGCGTCGCGGATCTGTCGATGAGAACTGGCTTGACAGTGATTGTGGCCACTGCGTAGCTGAGGAGCCCTCCACCGTTGACACTTTCAGTTGGATGAATGATGGCGGTCGCATGGGTGTCTGCACCGAGTGCTTCATGGTGCCGTTGCTGGAGGAGTGGAAGAAGGGTGAGCGGTCTGGAGCGGAGGAGTAGGCGCGCCACGGACGGTGAATCCGGCAAGAGCAAGCCTGGGGGTTTGCACCGTGTAGGAATTATTTTGGACGTGTTATTTTGATTCTAAATCAGCTTCGAGACTCAAGGATTGAACCTGGTGATGGTGGCAGATCGTAGTGGGCAGACGATGTTTTTAATCTTCCCCACATGGGAGTTCAGTGGTGGACTATTCACAAAGCAGGAGGCCAGCCTCTACAAAGCCTACAGTTTGGCAATCAAGTCGATGCTTTTATCTCTTTTGATTCGAATTTCTCCCTATTAAATTTCTTCCCGTGAGAGACCTCAGGTCCTCCGCCTTTGGAAATGTGAAGCACGTGTTCCATTGTGCCAAACTTGCTGATAAATCCAGAGCCACTTTCCTGTGACATGGCTCCGGACACCCAGACATCTCCCCGTCCCTGAGGCTATATTTATGAAAGATGAGTCCTCACATTTGGATCTCCTCAGCCTATTCGCACACTGTCCTTGTTCCCGCTCGTTGTGCGAACCCGATCCATCCTTGCGAAATCTATGAAAGGTGGAGGCCTCCAATTCAAGACTTGCAGTCTACGCTTCCCCTGTCCCTCTCTCGCTCGTTCCCTTGACTGTTGTCGCGGATTTGCTAGTGACCAATATGGTCTCCGGGTGCGGGAGAACAATCTTTTCCAATCCCATAATCCAAATCCCGGATGTGCCATTACTTCATGATATTTTGTGGCTGATTTGAAGTGCCTTTGCAGATCTCCGTCGCGCCTTGTGTCGTGATGCCTGATCGTCCAATGGCAACTTGTCCAATCTATTTGAGCCGCCTCAGCATTCCGCACTTGAGCATCGCTCAGAAAACGTAGCCACCGGAAACATCCGGGACAAGCTCTGAAGGTGGAGGTGGGCTAGAAGCAGAAGGAGGAGCAGCGAAGCCCTCGGGTCCCACTGGAGTAGGACAGGGCGCCGCCGGAGACATTGGCGCCTCTGGAGCAGAAGCTGGGTCTAAAGCATGACCAGAGAAGGTCTCTGCGGGTCCCGGAGGAGCAGCAGTAGCGAAGTCCACCGGATCTAGCAGATCGGGATAGGGTGACGCCAGAGAAGCTGGCTCCGCTGAAGCAGAAACCAGCGGTGAAGCAGGATCAGCAAAGGCCTCTGCGTGTTCCATGGGAGTAGCAGCAACGAAGCCGGCCGGCCCAATTGGAGCGGGAGATGGTGACGCTGAAGACATCGGCGCCGCTGGAGCAGCAGCTGGCTCCAAAGAAGGACCAGACACAGGAACAGAAGTCGGAAAAGGAGCTGAGATCGGCGTGAAGTTCTCGCACGCATAAGCCATGTCGTTGTTGTCCTTCATGATACCAACGTTCCAAGCGCGGCACAGCTCGTAGGTAAACTCATGCATACTCCTCGGCTCGTCGACGACTATTTGCAACACACAAAGTTAGCGACTCTGGCGCACGAAGGTAAAGAAAAAGAAGAGTCATCCACACACCCTGCACAGCGTACGTCCGCATCATCTCCGCCTCCTCAATCGAATCTTTCTTCATGCACTCGCAAATGTGCCGCTGGCCACGACCATTGACCAGCGGGTGTCGCGTGATGGCGCCGCACGCGGTCAAGGGGCAGGCCAGGTAGTAGATTGCGAACTCGTGGGTGTTGGGGAAGCGGTAGTTGAAGAGCCAGGGACGGGCGGGTTTGCCTGAGGCCTTGCGGAAGCGAACCTTGGCCCGCATCGCTTTGAGGTTGGTGCTCTTGGGTGCGTAGCCCAGGTAGGTGGACGCGGGGCGGGGCTCTGTATCAGCTGCCGTGGAGGGGGTGGATAGGGCTTGCTGGAGCAGCTTGGGAGCCGGCTTAGGAGCCGCCTTGGGCTTGTAGTGGCCTCTGGGAGTTTGATACGTGGATGGCAGAGGAGGACCAACTGTAGCTGGGTAACTCGGCTGTTGAAACTCTTCGCGGCCTTTGTCTCCCGCAAGGGCGGCGGCGCTGTCCAAGGACTCCGCTAGGGCTCGGGTGAGGAGCTTGTTGGCGGGGTTCTGCCTCTTGTGTCCGCCTCTTGGAGTCTGGTAAGTGAAGGCCCCGCGCCCAAAACCACGACCGATTTTAGCTTGCGCGGGTGATTGAGGTGCCGAAGGCAACGAGTTGCGTGGCATGGAACCGGGCGACGCCTGCTGGAAGTAAGGGGGAGGGGGCGAGACTGGAAAGAGCTGGTAAGGAGTGTTACTGAGGACAGGAGGCTGCGTGACACCTTGAGGGCCGGGAGGAGCGGCCACAGGCGCTCCGAAGAACGTGCCGTAGGTTAGCTGTGAGCCAGCGAGATTGTTGTCGATGGGCGCGGCGGGGATGTTGTGGGCGGGCAGAACTTGGTTGGGGTAGACAGAGCCTTGTGAGGACATAGTCGATGGGCTGACCGAGCCTTGGTCGGAGGAGGAAAGGCCCTGCGAAGAGGATGCAGTGGGGTGAGCAGGCTCCTCCTCGCGCTTGATCTCCAAATCCGCGGCGCCATCCGTACCGAACTGGAATCCATTGTTCTGGTATTCGGAAGCGTTGTCGGATGCGTTGAGGTAGCCAGGTTGAGCATCGTGAAAAACATGACTGTTGAATTGAGGTTGACGCTGGTTGAAAGAGGCCGCGGGCGTGCTCTGGGGTGCGTCAGAGTGGCCAATCTGGATAGCGTCGACGACATTGTTACTGATCTGGGATGGGCGGTGGTCGATAGCCAGGGCGGGCGTGTCGGGGCCGAGGGAGATCTTGCGCGCCTTGTTTGCCTGTGTCTGGGTGTCGTCGTCCGGAGTCAGGACCCGCTTCTGCTCTGTGGAAGGCTTCTCGACGAAATGAATGCCCTAGATTGTACTGATTTAGTGGAGTTCAGAGGTCAAGTCAAGGCCCGCAATGGCTTACGTGGTACGCGAGGCAAGCGTGAGCCTGGCTCAATTTGGACTTCAGGCTGGAGTTCTCGTTGCGCAGATCCACGAGCATTTGTCTGTAGTGACCATGAAGGCCGGCGACGTGCTCCTGCATTTTGGAAAGCAGGATAGTCGGGTCTGGGGTTTGGGTGGGAGGATTGGCATCCATGGTTGCTGTTTGCTGTTCGAAATTTGCTGTTCGAAATTTGCTAGCTGGACTTGGTGTTAGAAAATACGCGCAGAATACAGAAACTATGCCTGGTCAACCGTGACTGTATTAATCGGACATCAGATGCGCAATAGCTTGCGGTGATCCGGGTGCTGGAGAATAGTAGATCGACTTACCTTTCGAGCCTGCTGAATACTCGCAGTGTTCGAGCAGAGAAACGGTGAGGATGTGTGCAGCAGTCAAAGTCGCAAGTTGAGGCTTTGGTCAGCGTTTGGCGTTTACTATTTGGGCGTCTGCGATTTTCTATGGTTTTCCATTCAATGTCGTAAGTTCGGTCGCGTTCACCCTCTGCGTCATATGATATTTTTGTGCAAAGTCCTCTTGATTCAATGCGAAATATGTGAAACTGCTTTGTTCCTGTGATATTCGAGTCGTTCAGCTCAGCAGATAGACTGTAGCCATCACCAGCGTGTGAGCAGCGAGGATTGCCTTGTTATTCTCCGAGGCGATCACTGTGAAAGTGACGGGGCAAGCACTGTAAGACCATTCATTTGCACCTATGTTCTTAGGGAGTCACCTTTCGAAATAGCTGCTGTCAGAGCTACAATCCAAAATTCACAATCTTGTTCCACCATTTGCTACATGGTTGTCTCCACGGCTTCATTGCCCATCACCAGTCACAAAGTCATTCATTGACCTATCTTCAACCCAGGCTCGGAAGCACACGGACAGATGCTTGCAAGAGAGATTTTATTGACTTTTTCTGGGCTGTGGTACTCTGATCACAGCAACAATGGCTCACTATATTGGTGCAATCTTGCTATTGCTTGCGCTGGAGCGTGTGCGATTGATATATTTCTCTTTCCTCGGCAAAATACCACCGCCGCACGAGACCTGGAAATGCTGCGTTCCTGTCTGTATCTGTGATGTGTGCCGCATTTCTCTTCTGCTCAACCTCCTCTGCGTCTAGGTCCAATGACTTATGCTCCTCTGCGCCTTCTTTCTCCTCTTCTTCTTCGACTTTGTATTGTCGTGGCCAGAGAGCTCTTAGGGACAGAATGTTGTCCTGTCGATGGCCTCGTGCTTTCCGGTATGGGGCCGTCATAGTCGCGCTTTTGAAGGTCCGACGAATCAGTTGCCCCCGACATCTTCACCTTGGATGGTAACTCCTATGGGGAGCTTTTCCATGGTGGTGATTTCCCGTTGCCACTGCTGTTACTATTATTGACTCGTGGCCCATCCTCACGGACTAGCAGGTGCACCCACCGGATGATTCCATATCGACTTCGTAAAGGTGCTTAAAGCTGTCAGTTTCTGTAGCAGTAATGTGTCGAGTGGTGATGACGGCAAAGGTGGAGTAATCGAGATGTCTCACCGCAACCAAGCCAGTAGGTAGACATAACTGTCAAAGTACCACCCTCTTGCCTCCTCCATCGACACTCAATCTCCCTGAACGGCAAGCATTTTAGGCGGAGGCCTCGCTCGCGGCCTCCCGAGCGGCCCTCACCGCTGTGGCGGCATTCGAAAGCTTCTTGACGTACTTGTTGGCGTAGTACGCGGCGACAGCAACCGCGAGGAGGACGAGGATGAGCGTGAGGATGACGGCGGCGTTGTTGTCGGGCATGGTCGCTGTACTGGGAGTGTAGCGCGTTGAATGCGACTCACTTGACTGATCGGACCTGAACGGTCAGGTTGCGAAGGTGAAATTGGAGGGTTATGCAGGCCTTGCTTTGCATTTATCTGCGTGAACGGGTCGAGGTTGCTTCAATGTGTGTAGTGGGAACTGGCTGGCGTCTCGGCAGCGTAACGCGGTATTGTGTTCTGTGCAAACCCTCGATCGTGAGCTGGCATGTAGACAATCAGTTTGAAAAGCTTAGTTTGAAAAGCTCAGAACTTGTCTTGTGTCGTTCAGATCTGCCTGATGGTATTGTTTGGTTGTCTGGGTAGCTCGTTGTGCCCAACACGGGAGGAAGATCGACCTCGAGGCGCAAACAGATTAATCACTACACCCGAGGCACCCTGTATGAATTGTATAGCTGGCTGGTAACCAATAGTGTATTTTGGAGCACTCCCAGGAGCAATTCTCCAAACCCGAGCTGAGATTAGTAGAGAATCCTGTACTGTGCCCTAGTTGAACATGCACTTGTGATGTATCCTGGCCTCAGATACATGCAATAAAAAGACCTTGATCCTAACAGATGGCTAAAACAAGAGACATTTCCAGACAGCCTGAATGCTGCCACAAGACATGTAAGTAAAGAAGGGGGGGGGGGGTTGAGACAGAAAATTGATGTCAGGGGTTGGCGGGTACATGCATCTTCATGAATGCAAAGTGAAACGTCTTTCCTTTGTTCTGACGATGCCATGATTAGACTTTTCATTCCATCACAGGGCATTAGAGGAAGCTCTACGCAACAGTCAGAGGTATGAAAGGGTAGCTCGGCGCTTGGGATCTTTACTGAGGACCACAGATGCAGCAGACGGACAACGCTTCCGGGAGCGTCATCTCTAGGAGCATCATCTCTGGGAGCACCACCTCTGGGGGACCACCTTTGGGATAACCATCTTTGGGATAACTATCCTTGGGATAACTATCCTTGGGATAACTATCGTTAGGAATAACACCCTTAGCAACACCACCTCTGGGTGCCCCACCTTTGGTATGATCATATTTGGGATGCCACCTTTGGGATAATCGCCTCTAAAATAACCACCTTTCGCATGCTGGCTCCAGTTTCGGAAGAAACTCGAGGGAAGGAAGTGCTGGCGGGCTGACTGACCAAAAGCCCCAAAGACCTACCCCGGCTAACCCTGCACCTGCTTGTTTGCATCTCTTTGCAACTTTTCAAACCCGCCTCAACCTTTTCAACCGCATTCAAAAGCCTCCATTCTTCCAATCCAGTTCACAGACACCTTCACCATCATCATCACCTACAGCCATTCACATCAATCCACAATGGCTACGTGGGCTCCTGCTGTCAACAACTCTTGGGGTCCGGGTGACTACACTCCCGCCGTTGACGATGACGCCTCCGGCGGCGGCTGCGGCGAGGTCGTGACCCCCGAGCCGGAGAAGGAGGAGAGGAAGGAGCGCCTTCATCGCAAGGACATTGAGGAGTAAGTAAATACTCTGACTCTCTTGCAACCACGCGTCATCCGCGGCAGCACGTCTCGTTCCTCCAACGACCCGTTGCTGACCAGCATTCCTTTTTTCTTCAGACTGCAGACCGCGCGTCGAGATGAAAGGGAGAAGTTCATCACCATCTACGCTCGTGCCGGCCGCGACAAGCCCCTTACCGAGTTCTATCCAAAGTTCCCCCGCGCTGCCGCTGCCCTCTTCAGCAAGGTTTGGAAGAGGCAGTTGGATGGAACTGGCGGCTGCATCATCATTGATCCCCGCCACGTCGAGGGAGGCGATCTCGAGCCATACAAGCGCATCCTGGAGTGGATCCAACTCTGTGTCGATGAGGGTAACGATATCAAGTTTCCGGAGGTCAGTATCCTCCTTCCACCCATTCGCCTCGTTCATTGGGCCCTTCAATCCATCACTGTGCACTTGTCTAACCCATCATCGCAGATCACCGAGTGCAGTGATCCTCTCTACCTTCTGATTGAGATTATCAAGCTCGCCAACAGCCTCGAGATTCCTGAGGCGTCCCTGCAAGAGCAGCTGAAGAAGGCTGCCATCAAGTACGCCCGTCACAGCATCATCGACATCGCCCACGTTGAGATCATCTACGACGAGGGTGTCAAGGGATACCTAGGAGACTCTGAGAACCTCCGCGAGGCCGCGGCCGCCAGCATTTTCGAAGCCTGGTGGAAGTTCACACTGGATGCCCCTGAGTACGATGGCTACTGTTCCTTTATTGAGCAGCTGCGTGTCGAGTTCCCCAAGCTCGACGAAGATATAAACAAGCGGTTCACCGAAAAAAAGGAGTATATCGAGGCCAAGCGGGCCGAGAAGCGCGAGAACCAGCGCCAGAGCCGCACTGATGGTGGTGGCGGCCAAAACAACGGCTTTCACTCCAGCGCTGCCGCCGACTACCCTGAGGCCACTGGCGCTGATGGTGGTTGGGGTGATGCTGCTGCCGCTGTCGGAGCCGAGCCCGCCTCCTCAGCGGAGGTTGCCGACACTCAGGCTACCCTATGGTAGACTCTTCCTCCACAACCTCAACGTGGAATCGGTAGTGTTTCTCCCGACTGACTGTCCTCATTGCGGGTGCCATGTTCGAGTGATCCGTTGTCTGCTTCAATGCCTGGCAAGGTATTGGGAGAAGATGTATGTAAGGTTTTCTTGAAGAATTGGGTGGATCTGTCAACGTCTGGGGTAACGAGAAAGAAACATGTCCTCGCAACGTTTGCCGCTACAGAAATGTGGGGATCAGCTTCACAGTCATAGACTGAATGGATTGTCAACCGCCAAACGTCAGCGACCCATCGTGAAAGGCATGTGATCACTTCTCTCTGACATAATGAACGACTAACGATATTTCTCGCCACAAATGTGGGTAGACCTGAACATTACGCAACCCAGTGATGAAGCTTGGAAGTGATGAAAGAGATGTCGTCGGCGATAAGCGAGGCTCGGCGCCTGAGCGGGTTGTGGGGGTGAGCTTTCTAGGCGGGACTGTGATCGTGGCTTTGCCTTCTTTGGGCTCCGCAAACACGACCTTTTGCAGGGATCTTCCCCAGATTCTTCACGAAAAGCCCGGACAGCGAAGTGGCGGAGTGCTCTCCACCAGTGCCCAAAGTGGGTTCTGTGCGAATGCGGAAATTCATGCATGTGTGACGTTCCCCTTTTGGATTTTTGAGGGAGAAACTGGAGGATATATAAATGGAAGTGCTGTCTGCGTGCTGTTGATGCGTAATTGGGGTGATGATTACTTCTCTCAATTAATCAACCGCCTCGGCTATTACATCGCTGTGCAAGCACAAACCCACAAGACCAGCTCATACACAGTAACAACGAACACATTGCACACAATGCACGGGCATCACCATCACGGTGGTCCTCCACCAGGACCTCACGGCCACGGCCACGGTCACGGGCCGCCACATCATCACCACAGCGGCCCTCCGCCGCCGCCGCCGCCGCCGCCGCCGCCGCCAGCAGCACACCATCCTCCTCCACACTACTCACACCACCACCACGCGCCACCACCGCCGCCATCACATCATAGCGGAGGTGGTATAATAGGGAAGCTGGTCGACTTTGCTGGGCGCAAGAGCCATAACAAGCATGGAAATGGAGGATACCAAGGACCACCGGGAATGGGGCCTGGTGTAGGGATGGGCGGGCCGAGTGGGCATGGCGGACATGGTGGGCCTGGTGGACCTGGAAGTGGTCCCGGTGGTCGGTGGTGAAAGCCGGTGGAAGGTTCCCCCCGGAGTATTCGGTGTCAAGGTCCCGGCCAAAAGTATTGATATGGAAAGACAGAGGTCTGGAGACCTGAAGTACAACTACAACGCATTCGAAAGGCGGTCATTTTAAAGGTGTTTATACCAGAGGCGACGATCTCAGATCTTGAAGGTGATTATCCTACAGGCGACAAAGGTACTACTGTACAGAGCAGGTGGTCAAGACAGTTGGCGGCAACGTCCGTTGTGGGTGTGCTGCCAGAGCTGACGCTGGTCGATAAGTACTTGATATTTTCGGGCACAATGCTCTTTGGTAGGGAGCTGATGGGACAGGCTTCAAAATGTCGCTGGTCAGGAGCGGAATCCAAAATATAATACACGGGTTAGAAACCAACCACTTGTTCCATCATATCCGTCAACCTTAACCCCTACCTAGGTAGCTACGTCCTTGCTGTAAAGTCACTGCCGCGCTGCGGATGCGTACAATGGAACTTATAATGCAAATAAGTCTCTTGATGGCAATATTATATTAAAGACTAGACGCATATCACTGCACAACCAAGTAGTCCACTTACATGCAGCTATCTAAATTAAGTAGGTAGGGCCACGGGTGCTCGCGTACTCCAGTCTTGTGCCTTGATTGGTAACGGGGAAGGCTATCAGACAGTCTCCAAGTGCAATTCCGAGGGCGTATGCACTGTGAAAGGCACGTTTCGTTGCACGCAGTGTGGATCAGATCTGCGCGATCTTCTAAAGTTGGGCGGTCGCTGTGAAATACCTAGAATTTGATCGTACGTTCTGGTGTTAGAACACACACCAGTGGACATTGCGCCGTGAAGCTAAATCTCCACCGTGCAAGATATGCTGAACACGCCCTAGTGGTAATCGGGCCTGCACGAGCGTGCCTTTATGCCCGTATTCGGTACCTGACCTTACTTTCATTCCCTGGAGCCCACCAACCGTATCCACCGTATCCATGTACATGGATTCTGCTGCGCCACGAGCTCTCCATGCGGGCTTGATGCTGTCGACCCTCAGCCCTCATTTGTAGTTTATCATCTGAAGAAAACAACGGTATACCGCTCACAGTCTCAGAAGTCTTCAAACGTTCCCGATCCCACATGACATAGCCCCAATAGTGCGGGCCACAACGGAAATCACCAGGGTACGCCCGCGGTGTCATTATCGAGAATCGCCGAGCTACATTCCGCCAAACGTCTGAAGGACCTTTATCTGCATCGTCGAACAAGGGCTGCTCTTGTATGGTTCCAATGTTGGCCCCAGCAGGGTTTAATAACGCCGGCCAGTTTAGAGCCTCTTGTGCAGTCGAAAATCCTGTTCGAAGACCTCCGTAGAGAAAATATTTCGTCTCGGGTACCCATGGCCAGTATGCACGCAATATCTCCTGTCGTTTATCATACGTGCTTGCCCGGGATATCTGGCGTAGCCAATCCAGTCCAAGTGACAGCACATGCTGAATATAGGGAGACTCGGGGTCTCTGCTGGGACCATACGGCACACGGGATGCGCCCCAAAAGAATATCATGTTCTGCGACATCATCAAAAGCTGTCGAGACTTGTAAGCATGTATCTATCAGACTGGTAGACCGCACGAATTCTAGGGGATCTTACATGGTGAGATAGCGTCAATAAGGAAGCCGTGGATGCATGCCAGCTGTTCGTTCTCCCGTGGGGCGAAATTCTTGAAGAACAGATCTTCAGTATCTCTGTGCTCCTCATCCCGGGTTGTTTCTTCTAGCTTCCTGGGTGCTGGTTACCAGCTTATTGGGATTGGTTGCTGAGGGCTGGGGCCGCAACGACAGAGACTCGAATGCCGCCAACGCTTCGGGTAGCACGGTGGAGTCGATCTGGTTCGACAAGACCTCGTTTGTGATGGTAGGCTCTGCCTCCAGGAACGCAGAATGGAAGAGCGAACATGACGATATTGCGGCCAGCAGTGATGTTGCGTTTGGCAGTGCGGAGAGCACGTCCCGCGCAAGCTCGACGGGCAATCTCTCAACTGGACTCGATCTGAGTTCTATGATGATTGTCGAAGTAGATTTGGAGAAAAGATCGAATCTGACGACAAATCAATGTTGGGTAAAATCTGTATTCGGGATTGGTGCAGATGCAGAGAAGAGCTGTTTCATGATTTTGTCCTCGAGTGGCCGTGTATGTCGGCAACAAAATCTTCGAGGTCACAAAACTGCGCTGACCCTGCACAGTCTGTAGCTTCTATTTAGTCCCATACAACTCCGCAGTGCTGTCTACCTCCGAGTATGATTGAGTAATCGAGCACGTGTACCACGGTCACTCCATTCGAGCAGGTGTAATGGCTACTCAAGTAGACATACCTTGACGGCTGCTATGATGAGTGATGATATAAACAGTGGGGAACAGACAAGCACACTAAAAACAATAACAAAGCACAACGGAAATTGTAAGTGAGGTCTGAGCAGTGCGCTAAGATTCAACACTGGTTCTTCTCTCGTTCTGGGTGATGCCGAAAGAATATAAATGAACTACGCGTGCCTACAAGAGATAGCTCGAACTCCAAGGTTTCAGACCCGGACAAAATTGTAAAGATTGGTGTTGCAAGTCTGGAAGACAAATATGTGGGCCACAACTTTCTACAGAGTCAGCTGAAAATTAGCATGTGTTAATTAACTTGCAATCTTTGGCCAGTTCTTTGCGTCGACATTACTCCCGCTCCAGCGGTGTCCATGTAGGTCAGCGTCAACGCGATTGACCCCGGGATACTCCATACTCACGCAGGTGGAAAAGACATGCTCATCTGAAATCTACTAGGCAGCTTCGATCTCAACGTCGAATTCTGATAGAGTTTCACCTCATTCTTCATGGAATTCTGACAGGTCGTGAAATTGTGTATGAAGTATAGACAGGGATCAGGCCTGGGTTAAGGATGCCCCGGCTTCGGCCCATGCCAAGGCAACGTCCGCAATCCGGGGACAGTGAATGAGGTGAGCACCGTCCAGCTACGACTGTGAACATGTCTCAAGAATCGCCAGCTCACCCTCGACCGGCCATCGTAGTCACCGGCGCTTCATCGGGTCTCGGCCGCGCCTTTTTTGAGCACTTTGCAGCACACTCGACGCCATCACACCGAGTCGTTGGCTTAGACGCGCAGCCATGGGTCGCTGGTACCGGGTCTGACAGCACCACATATCACCACGAGAACAACTCTGCATTCAGTGTCAACCTCGATGTCACGAAGCCAGCCAAGGACCTACGCCAGATCTTGCTTTCCGAGATAGGCCATCACGATCCTGTCGCCCTGATTATCCATTGCGCCGGCGTACGTGGTCTCGTCCCGAATGTGTCCATCAAAGCCTCAGACGATGTAGCCTCGGCCGAGACTCTCGAGGCCATGGACATGGCTACCTTGATGCGCACCTACGAGATTAACGTTGTGGGCACCTTCAATATCTTGACCGCGCTGCTGCCGAATCTGAGGCTTGCGGCGGAGCAGAAGCTCAACCCGAGGGCCGTGGTCCTGTCCTCGCGCATGGGAAGCATTGCGGCCAACAACAAGGGCGGAGGATATGCGTACCGCGCCAGCAAGGCGGCTCTCAACGCAGTTCTCAAAAGCATGAGTCTTGACGTGCCGGGTGTGCACTTTGCTATGGTCCATCCGGGCAGAGTCGAGACGGGATTGGTCAGTGTGAAAGAGGATGGCGCTATCAGTCCTCGGCAGAGCTTGGAGGATATGCTGCCGTTGATCGAGAGATTTGGTGGGGATGGCAGGTTCACGAGTGCGTGTTTCGTGGACAGGTTCGGCGAGACGCTTCCGTGGTGAGGTGCAGCGGCCACGAGGCTGCATGGCCCACCACATGGACTTTCACAACATTGCCGGCTGCATTTGTCTACACAGTCACCGTATGGCATACATGGCACAGAACCAGATGCACAGTCAGTGAGTTCTGTCATTGCTATTGTCACAGCCCGCTTATATAGACACAGAGATAGTTGAATCACACAGCTGCTCGTCTGGTATAAGCAGCTTACCGGTCACTCACTGGTAGGCCCCAAACATCCCTCTCATGGTCCAAACCTGTATTTTTATAGGGCGACAGAATACACCACAGGAAATAAAAGGCAGCACAAATACAGGCACAAGTCTTTCATTGTTCTCGTCGCTAATTTTGAGCAAGTGCTAATGATGACTTCAGGTTGAAGTGACAGTCCAAGCTAGAGCGACGTTCACCAAAGTACCCTAAATACAACACAAATTTGCGCACTGGTAATACCGTTCGGACCTTGTGCTCAACTCATCGAGAAGTGACTCCTGGCGAGAAGGTCTAGTCCTCCCACACGACGATAAAGCGGGTCTCGATGCTCCGCCTGATCGGCCCGACATCATCAGCAGTAACAAAAGCCGAGTGCGGAATGCGCCTGGCAACATTCAGCTTGGAGTCGTACATCTTGATAAGCATCACATCGTCGTGCGTCATGCCACTGCGGAACCACCAACGATGCTGCTCCGGGCCGTCAGTCGGCGGCGCAACCGTGTACATCTGGTTCTCCATGGGCAGATCCGGCCAGCGAAAGGGAACCGCATGGCCCGTCTCGTAGAGCTCGTCGTCGCGCACCGAGTGCGCCTCGCACACGGCCAGCGGCTCGCGGTGGATCGTCTTGACGGGCCGCCACATGTTCATGATGGCCCAGCGGTTGCCGGCGGCGAGGTGGCGCTCGCACGCCTCCGGGCCCAGGCCTTCGTACATCGCCTTCAGCGCGCCCTGCTCCGATTGGTCGATGTGCACGTAACGGGCTGAGAAGGCGCCACCGTCCACCATGGTCATGTCGGCTTTCGCTGCGTCAGCCTCTGCGTTGCCGTCGATGTCGCGCTGTCGGATCATGTGTGACATGAATTTGACGGAGGTGCAGCCGGTACTGTGGGAGGGAGCCGTGAGGTTAGCCTCGAGGGTACTAGGAATTGGTAGAGGCAGGTGTCTTACAGCTTTTTGATGTATGCCTCACACTCAGGATTGTAGGTCTTCAACAGATGCTCGTCCCACGGATTCCACGGAAATTCGGTGGTTTTTGTCGGGCAATGCGCAAACTGAAATCCGTGAGCATCGAGAGAAAATTCGTTCTCGCGACCCTTTGCATTGTGGATTCTCACAGCGGCTGGTTGCCACTTGCGACGCAATACAGCGAAGGTGCCGCCCCAAAGGAACAGGCCGCCGCCTTTGGTGACGTCTAGGCGGTAGTTGAGCTCGGTGTCATAGTAGGGTCTATCATGGTTGTCGACAGCATCGGAAAGCCCAGCTTTGGCCTTGTGTTGCTCAACTTCTTTCACATCTCTGACGGTGGTATCATTGCCACTTGTCTTTGCACTAGTCTGGAAGAACCACAAGTCCTTGGGGTCAAAGCCTTGAGCAACATTGGCAGTCATGATGGTTCCTTATAGAACAAAAATATTGCCCAATGTTCGTAATATAAGGTCGTACAAGAGCACTGTAGGAGCAAACTTGAAGAGCTATTATCAGCACTGGCATCGGGGACCAACACAGATCTATATAGCGTTTTGTGCAGCTAGTTCTCTATGGATCTGTGTGTATTGGTCTTCTGCGCGAAGGCCAGCCACATGTGATGATGGCCTCAAAGTAGAAAACTTGGGCATATGTTGGATGCACAGCGCCGATCGAGACTATGGAATGGACAAGAACCCCTCTTTTGGTAAAACCAATACACATGAGATCTTGTAAATCACCTGGGCATACACACCAGGACAGGATACCCAAGTGCGCAAACACTAATATCAGTGCATCCACTTCCTGATGGAGGTAGACAAGAACATCGGTAAATGTTTGCCGAAGATGTGTTCAACGAATGCCAACCTTGTACAGTAAAGAGTGCTATTCGCAGTGCTGCCCAGGCGCGTCTCGCGCACACTACTTGAGGCCCCAATACGTGGCCTATCTAGGCCATTTTTGAGTTGTGATTGTGAATATGCGGGAAGTCGCGCTTAGTGGACGGAATTAAATGGGTCCAAGAGTTGCTGATGAAACGCCAGATGTATCTTGTCAGTGTGTCCAATGGAATAAAGAAGCCCAGCCTAGGCCTTTGCTTTGCGAAGGATGAGGTCGGGGATCAAGATGCTGGGCCTGGAAATGGTGGACTCGTTTAGACCCGCAAGTCATTGGGGGCTCACAATGAATATGATGCAACTGAAGTGTGTCCGAGGGATTCATGGCATAAGGGTATTCCCAAACCAAAACATGGTCAGCTAAATTTCCACGATGCATATATTAGAGTTCCACCTCTACATACCCAGCGAGTACCACAATCCTAGATTCAGAGACTCATCTAGATGGTAAAGCATATTCCAAAATCGCCACGCATAAGTAGGGAATTAGCCATCACTTGATGAGGATGTCGACGTGTATCAAGGCGGTCCTGCACTAGGCACCCCGCACCTACGGACATGAGACTACTGTCACAGTCGCAGACAAAACATCTTCAAAGATGAGACCAACTCTCGTAAGCAACAGCCTAGGAAGCCTAGCTTCCACTAACACAAGCTCAGGCACTACAGTGCTTGTCTACCATGCTGTCCACAACTCCGAGCACGACTATGTAGGTATGCTTACTTTGTGGTGGTAGAAGCTGCGTGGTCTAAGCCAAGCTACGCTCAATGCAGTCTAGCCTCGAGCCTCTTGTCAATTGTGCGTTCGTATTTATGCCTAGATCGCCAAACTGACTATGGATATTTACCACTGCGATTAATGAATTTCCCACGAGGCATGTACTGAGCTAAGCCGCTCTTGATAGGATCGGCCCCATCCCCCGCCTTGTCCAACGGTGCCAAGACGTCAGCTTACAGGTGGGCAAGCTGACAGCAAAGCTCCCGGAGACCTCGACCGAGGTCCTCGGGATGCTCAAATTATTCAGCTTGCAAGAGTCGCGTATGGTGAGTCCCCGGAGACCTCGACCGAGGTCCTCGGGATGCTCAACTCATTCAGCTTGCAAGATTTGCGTATGATGAGTCCAGAAAAGAGTTTGCCAGAAAAGAGTTGGTTCTTGGAGTGTAGAGAAAATGTCTAAGAGGCTCATCACGCGTCCCTGTAAATATGAGTGAAGATGCAGCAGCAGCTCGTGCAGTTTGCAAATTCCACTGCAGTCAATACTCGCTCTTTAAAGGATACTGGGTTGCGATGGCCGTTTCCGTGGAGCACTGTACGGGCTGCTAGCCCTACCTAAGTCGTACACACGGATTGGCCTAACAGTCTATCTTCAAGGTCGATGGTACACTTACTCCATGCTGCGTTCAAGATTCTCAACTTCTTTCCGTAAGCTGGCGGATGCAGTGTCAGCAAGATTGTGCCAGAATCATCTATCCTTCACCATCATGTTGGAGCAGCTCGCTGAGACAAAAGACTGCTGGAGCCTGGCGGTTGCATCGTCTTGGAAGGCGACTTGGCAAGCACAGGCAAAGGCTCATTGATGTTTGGTTCTTGGACGGGTTTAGTGGGCTCAAGTAGCCACTCGAACGGTACCAAGCCTGTCGAATAGAAGGAAACCCTCGATTGTCGAAACCAGCAAAGTAAAGCAAAGGGTTCAGAGCTGGAGTGATGTCTCAGCGCTGTTGGTGTGGGGCGTTCGCCTTTGAGCTGTAATATCAACACTATGACCGTCGCCGCCAAAAGTCTTGATCACCTGCTCCACTCTTCTGTGTGCGAGCCCTCCGTCAACCTTCCCAGTGCTGGATCACCTATTACTGCTTTTCCACAGTAATCTCGCCCACAGCATGCTCATCTTTGGGTTATGACCTGTGGGATAATCACCTTCGGGACAATTACCTCAATTACTTCTGGGAGAATTCCTTTGGCAGGGACCTCTGCAGTCTAGGGTGACTGTTCATGTGCTGATAGACTGCCTTTTAAAATGTGGTGAGCACAAATGCGCCTTCAAGTATATGACATCAGGACTTCGGAGCCTCCCAACCCTTTTCCATGTCACCATACCTCATCTCAGGGCTGCTCTCCTTGGGAACCTCCACCAATCCCTTCGCCTCCTTGACCTGGAACTGCAGACCCTTCAGCAAGGCATACAGCATCTTCAAGTACGGCGCATTCACACCACACTCCCCAGCGACACGCAATGGCTCGCCAATGATGTTCTCAAACTCGATGAAGTTGCCCTTCTCGATATCCTGTAACATGCTGGGCTTGAAGAAGCTCTCGTAGCGGTCGGCAGTGCAGATCTTCTCGATGAGCGCGTCGGGCAGCATGACCCCGGCGGCAGCGAAGGCAATGGCTTGGATCTCGTGCATGACGGGCTTTATCAGCTCGTCGATGACGTGCTCGCTGGCGCGCATGCGGGAGGTGTCCATACGCAGGATTGTGGCGATGCTGTTGAAGCTGGCGTTGTAGAGCAGCTTCTTCCAGCGCGAGTACGCGACGTCGGCGTCGTAGGTGCAGTTGACGACGCCGCAGGCGCTGTACAGCTCGACGAACTTCTTGGCGGCCGCGATGGGCTTGCTGGTATCCATGCCGCCGTTGCGGATGTCGAAGGCGCCCTATGGATTAGGTTAGTGAGTGCTCTCAATTTTCTCTCTTCTCAGGTACTTACAATGAAGGTGATGTCGTAGTTGTCGTGCTCAATGAATCCAGGCATACTCTCCCGAGCACCCATCATTGTGATGCCAGACAGAACAGGGTTGGTGGGGAAGGCGTTGCACACGGGCTTCTCGATGTTGACACCATTCTGGAGCAGTAGAATGGCAGTGTGGCCAGGAGTGACTGCAGGAGCGATGATCTCAGCGATGCGAGGTGGAACATCAGCCACATTCTTGGTGGCAACCAGCACGAAGTCGAATGGGGCCAGAGACTCCTCCTTGACATTGGGGACCTTGTTTACAACTGTTTGTTGTGGTTGAGTCAGCCCAAGCTAAAGAACCTGGAAGGAAAAAGATGTCAAAGGAGGCGGACTCTGGAGGAGGAACATGAGGTCACTTACTGCTAGTGGGGCTCCAGTTCTTCACCTCGCCGTGCTCAATGGACTTGATGTTGAAGCCGTGGGTGCTGACGATGTTGAAGCTCGAGCGAGCAACAGAAGTGACGCTGGTCAGGCCGCCCTGCTCAAGGGCGTAGGCGGCCATGGTGCCGATCGCGCCGGAACCCACAAGGAGGACTCTGGCCTTTTGGTCAGTGCAGGATGGCATGGTTGCTGCTGTTCTGTTTGATGTTGTTGAGTAGTACGATCGTGACGATAGCTTTGGCGGGAGGTAGAAGGTTTGCGATGCAGGAGGGAAAGTCGGTCTAAGTGGTAGGTGAGAGTTGTGGGTTGCAAGGATGAGATGGAAGGAGGTTGTCGCAAGCTTCGGAAGGCTGGCACCTCTTGACCAGCAACAATATCTTTTTTGTACTTGGGATTGCCATGATGACAAGTTACAAGCCATGATTCACTTGTAACCGACAACCAAGTAGACAACAATGAGGATTGTATAATCTTAGTAGGAGCCAGGGCAACAGCAGGGGCGAGCCAATTGCTCCAAATCACTCAGTGAGATCTGTTCCAGTCTCACATTTATAAATCAAAAGATAGTGCAAGGAAATTATTGATTGAAAGTAGTTATTGCACTCAGCATGCAAGTGAAGCAAATTTAGGGTGATTGTGGAATCAAGCTGAGATACTAGAGGGTGAGGTTGGAGGCAATATTTGCGTGCAGTGATCCGGAGTCATGATATAGATAAGCCTTATCTTTCCTGACCCTCCCTGGAAGTCTACATACACATTGGCTTGTCTGTTGATCGTTGCAGCGAGCTATACACATCTGTCTCGACCCTGCTAACACACATCTCGCATTTTCCGTCACATTTCTGAGAGGGGCGAGTTGCAGTACGTAATAAATATCATTTCACCTTCAGCATTGCCAACGGCTGTTATGTAATTTTCATGCATTCGAAGCCCAGACTGGAGATTGAATGTGCTATGCACTCATCAGTGGGGTCTCGCAACAAATAAGTCGACGGCCGGGCACGAGATAAGGACCGAGTATCCAATGGCACTCTCGAGCGTTGCCAGCAGCGAGTAGGGTGATCGAGGCCAGGGAGCAAACGCATTGGTCTTTTACTGTAAAATCTGTCGTGGGACTATAAAGCCTAGAACTTCTTGAACTTGCAAGGCGATAGAGCTGGGCTGTGGTGCGGCACCAGAGACAGCGACACGGTGAGCCCTATTGCTGTCGACATAACCGGCTTTACACGGTCAAGATCGTTCTGCGCACTTATCCCAAATACTGTTCATCCGCACTATTTCTGAGCCTCGACAAACAGCCGCGCCTATCTCTCACGCTCAAACTCGCCGGCCAACGCCTCGGCTGCCCTCGTATGGCGGACACAAGATGCGGAATTTGTGCAGGCAACGTACGGTCAGTGCAATTATTGATGATGTGATATGAGCACGCGACGATTCGGCCTTACTAGTGAGACGGCGATCGGTCCAATCCAGAGCGTCTGCGCGTGTGAGCACTGCTGTGTTCCCAGGCGGCCGCGAAGACCCTGTTTCCAGTCTTTCACGTCAAAACTGTAGCAGAATGCATGGCGTTGCTCCTTTCGATTTCATGTCTAGTGTAAAGTTAAGCAGATGACTCAGCAAACTTACCCTAGACCTCAAACTCAGTTTTCCAATTTCGTTGCGAGAATTGCAGACGGGCGAATATGGGCCGCACGCACCAACTCACCGTGCAACACACACATCAAGCTACTATACTACTCGTACCCGCGGAACACTTTCTGCACCAAAACTCTCTATTGTACAGTAACAATAGATAGCCCAGTTTAATAGTTAAAATTATTCTGCTTAGCCCAGATTAAAGCCAGGAAGCTGGTTTAAATAATTGGATCTCGGGTACGGCCGGGCTGAGCTCTGTTCCGGTAATTTCCGGCCTGCAGATAGCCACGCATTTCGTCATTTCGGGATCATTTTCTTCTTCTCTCTTTACCTCACCATAGTGGGTGAGGCCACCCCTATACGTTCACGATGTCTTCTTATACTGAAGAAGATATGGCAGATGCCATAGAAGATGTGAGCAATGGCCTCTCTCTTCGCGCAGCAGGCCAGAAATAGGGCGTACCACACAATTCGATCAAATACCGTATAGATGGCCGCCTCCCAGTCTCTAAATCCATCCAGCCAGCTCAACGCCTCACCACCAAGCAAGAAAAGAGGGTCTGCAACTGGATTCTAGCACAAGAACAGCTCGGCTTTGCTCCTAGAACATCTACAGTTCGTTTGGTGGTCTGTGGGATCCTTATAGACAGCGGAGATCTAAAGCCTCTGGGCCGCAAATGGATGGAGGGCTTTAAACGCCGCAACGAAGAGGTCCACACCAAAATAGGACGCTCCCAGGAGGCTATACGCCACAATAACTTCACTCCCAAGTCTATCAACTAGTTCTTTAATATTCTAAAGCAGTTTAAGTGGATCGAGCCGGAGTTATTGCTGAATATGGACGAAGGAGGCATTATGGAGGGAATGGGTAAGTATTTAGCTATTCCTATTAATCCAATCTATCTATAACTGTTAAAATAGCTGATTTATATACAGGATTCGACTCTCTCGTACTGGGTTCGATAGATACCAAGGAATATAAGCTCAAATCGCTATAGTCCCGAGCCTGGACCACTATTATTAATGCTATATTAGCCGCTGGCCGCTACTTCCAGCCTAGCATTATTTTTAAGGGCGCTAGCTTGCAGAAACAGTACTTTTCGGATTAACTAGAGCCAGAGTTTACGGAACTCTACTTTACTGAATCCCCAAACGGCTAGTCTAATAATGAAATCGCTTTCTAGTAGTTGCGGACCGTTTTTATACCACAAGTTAATAAGATTCGCAACAACAACCACTCTAGAACGGTATTATTAATACTAAATAGCTATAAAAGCCATACAACTATAAGTTATTCTATTATTCAAATAGCTTTTATTAGTAGTATAAGCTAATATAAACCATAGGATCAGTTTATGGAAGAATGCTTCCGGGTCAATATATTTCTGACCTACTTCCCAGCCCACACCACACACGGAATGCAGCCTGCTAATAACGGGGTCTTTAATATATTGAAAGGGGCCTATCGGAAGTATTTGGCTAAGCTAAATAGCTTATCTGATTCCTCTTCTGTGGGCAAGATCAACTTTATTCGCTATCTATTAAAGGCTCGCAAAGCCGTAACCCCTTTCACTATCAAATCGGCTTTCAGGCACCCTAGAATCTATCCAATCAACCGCCTGAAATGTCTGAAGCATCCCGAAATTCGGCTGGATAAACCAGTTCCAGGCAAGGCTGTGGGCGAGGCTATACAGCCAAATTCAGAACAGCCAAACCAGCCCCCTTCCGCACAGCCCTCTCAACCCACAGCGCCACCACCAGCCCCGATCCTCACACGCCGTTTTCTGCTCGATATTGCCAGGGAACAAAGTGAGGCTGCCCGTCGTCATCAGCTCAAAATAGCTGCAGACGAGGTTGATTCTCTGCGTGCAGAGCTGGCGATATCAAAGAGAAAGACTGCGGATTTGGAGGAAAAGGAGCGCCAACGTGAAGAAGAAAAGACTACCAGGCGCAAGCCTATTATCAATCTGAACCCTACGGCCAAATTTATAAAGGGTATAGACATCTGGGCCACCAGAAGCACAGTCCAGGGGCTGAACGCTAAGCCTAGGCCACCCAAACGGGCCAAGAGACAAGCTATCGAGATAGCTTCAGACGGTAAGGAAGCTGACGAGGCTGAAGTTTATGCTGGAGAAGCTTCTGGCCCGGAGGAAGAGCCTGTCAGCGAGGCTGAAGAGGAAATAGTTATTAGTGATGATATAGAGGAAGAGGAACCAGCTGCAGCCACTTTTTCGACCAAAGGCCGCGCTATTCGCCGCCCTGCCCGATTCGGCGATTAAACTAATACCTCTAAGGATTCTAGGGCTATTTTTGTTATATTTCTATTCCTATTGCTGACGGAGTTATGGCTACTGTATAGCTGGAAGCATTTAGATATTAAAGTCCCACTGGGCGATAAGTTACTTGATTTCAGACCTATCAAATAAGCTACCAACAATTTCTCTATCAAATTCCGTCTATACCAAATCAAAGATATCTCAAAACACTAGATATTGGCTCTATAGCATTTATTTTTTAAAATTGCTGTGGTTTGTTATTGTCACTGTACGGCAGAGAGGTTTGGTGGGAAAGGTGTTCCGCGGGTACGGGTGTTCCGCAGGTACGGGTAGTATAGTATTGAGGACAATATCGCGCGAGCACATCTGAAGTGACAGAAAAATATATCTAAATCGTTGCTTACTATCGCTATGCACCCTATGCTTCACAACTTTTTATCATCAGATTTGCTCGAACTCTCCGTCTCCTCATGCGAAACCACCTGCAGCCGCTGGCCATCATGAATCAGCATCTCGCGGTTCCGCGCCTCAGCCACACGCGCCGCCGCATCCGCCGTCTGCATGTACGCATGCTGGCCCTTGACGAGCCAGAAGCTAATCGACACCACCAACACAGCGCCGAAGACGACAATAGCCCAGTTCATGTCTGCGGGCGCTGGGTTGGGCGCACCGGGGAAGAAGAAGAACACGGTCGTGACGGCGCAGTAGATGATCGAGATCCAGTTCATGAGAGGCCCAAGTCGGCCTAGACGAAAGCCGCCTGGTGGCAGTTTGTCGCGCCCGGCGATCATTAGGGCTGCGATGGGCATGCCGTAGGATACAGTGAGCGCGATGGTGGCGGTGCTTAGGATCGCTTCGAGGACGGTGTTGGCGAACAGGTACAAGAGGCCGAGGAGGCCCATGATGAAGCTCTGCAGGAGTATAGACCGCGCCGGAACCTTCCATGTGGGATCCACGGCCGTGAAGTACGCGCTGAACGGGATTCCGCCGTCACGACTGAAGCTCCACGTCAAGCGCGAGCCGGTGGTGAAGATGCTGATCCCCTGGCCCAGGCCGTTGAACACAAAGAGCGACAGCAGCACTGCGCCGCCCTGCAAGCCAATGGCGTCCTGTACGAGCTGCATGAAGGGCAGGTCGGCGTTGACGACCGTGTCGAGATCCTGGATGCAGAACAGGCAGACGACCATGAAGAGGAAGCCGCTGATGGCGCCGATGACGACGGAGAGCCAGATGGCGCGTGGCGCGTTGCGGCGTGGAGCGGGGATTTCCTCGACCATGTGGATTACCGAGTCGAAGGCAGTGAGACCGTAGGCGGCCTGGATGAGGCCGGTGAACCACTGCAGCAATGTCAGTCACTATTACTATTGTGTGTGCGAGGGCTGTTGCATTCGGTGGTGCGGCGAGGTAGGTAGGTACTCACAGTCACGCCGTCGCTCCAGCCGGTCTGATTGATCCATGTGCCAAACACGAACTTGCCAGACTGGAATGAGAGATCTGGCTTCGTGCCAACTGCGATAAGCAGCGCCAAACTGAAGATCACAAAGAGGCCCGCAAACCAGACGCCAACGAAGTCGTTGAACAGCGGTAGCACCTTGTCCTTCCGGCACGCAACCAAGTTGAACACTGTGAAGAGCGCTGTCACGCCCAGATACACCAAGAATTGGACCCATCCAATACTGCCGCCCGTCCACTCTGGGTCAAACATTGTCTTGAGGCTTAGAATGAAGCTGGTCATGAACGCCGCCTGCGACGCAGTGAGCGCCCACCACCCAAACGTGTTGATCCAAGCGCACAGATAAGAGCCAAAGCGGCCCGTAGGCGTGTCCCACAGCCGCAGCACCCAGTACGCCTGGCCAAGCGCCGTCGGCATGCTGCTACATAGCTCGCCGAGCGAGACGGCGACGGACACGTTGCAGACTGTCACCAGGACGAGGCCCCAGAGGATGGCGACGGGCCCGCCGTTGGTGAGGCCGCTGGCGAGATCCTAGGCTGTGTCAGCGCGGTTCAACCATCAGGTGTTGAATGCTGGCAGGGCGTTGCATACCTGCGCGAATGTTGACCATGTGCCAAGGACGCAGAACGACAGCGCGAGGATGCTCCATAGATCAAACTTTCGTGACAGCGCTTGTCCATGGCCCAGTGCGGCGAGGTCGTATTCATCGACTGTTTCCTGATCCACTCGCTCGGCGACGCTCTCGGGCGGTGTTTCGACCGCTGCGCTCATATCGGACTGATCTCTTCGCGCTCAGCTTAATCACGAAAGTCGCCAAGTTGTCATGAAGCGACCGGAAGAAATGATGCGATGTTCGCTACAAGCCGTCGAATCATTCGCGAACGAGCAAAACGCTGGCCAAATGAAACGAGAAGCTAATCAATGCTCTCAGCAACAATATGCCTCACATGGAGATCAAGAGCATACGTGTGTTCTTGAGATAGATGGCCGTATGGAGTGGGGACCATTCTCTTATCTCTTGTGTTCCAAGGTTCCTGACTCTAATCTCCCCAATCTGGAAGACATCCAGGGCCATTTTAGTTCACAACCTTCTCGGGTCGACTTGCTTGTTTCCGGTTAGCACGACAGCTATCTGCATCTGCGTTGTGACATCCCGCAGCGATCTTCAAGAATCCAGGGGGACGGAAACGCGGAGGAAAGCGCTGGGCTAGCCTGGCTGGTGAGACATATTCTCGATCCGGTCGGGGAGTCCGAGTCCCACTTTTCCCAGACTGCGTATCATTTTGGCAACCGTATAAAATTTGGATGCTGTGAATCATGTATTTAGTAAGCCTCTAATTAAAGAATGCAATAACTATACTGTTATTAGTTATAGTAGTACTTACGCTTCAGTATTTTATATAATCTTTATACCTTTGGGTAAGATTTAATTAATTAAGCTATACTTTAATTATATAATTATT
>JAGKQA010000076.1:0-178126 GCA_022609195.1 Plenodomus libanotidis
CGTGTGGTATATTGATAAAGTAAGGTGGCTAAAGTGGCGGTGAGGGATTTCAGGGGTGGCGACTAAGGGGGGGTGGCGACTTATGGGTCTGTCAACTTATTCAATGTTGAAAGCCAACCCAGATGAACACGACAAGCCATGAAGCACTGCTCAAATTATACGCAGCCTTTCAGCGATGCCGCCCTTTTCAAAGGGGAACATGGCGACAGCCCTTGCATCCGCTTACATGCAAATAATTAATGTCCACTATGGCATCCTTTCGTCAGACATTTCGACATGACCGGTCCAAAGGTTCATGGCAGAGCCGAACATGTTCCCTGGTGGCTGTGATCAACAACACGAGGACGACGGTAAATGCTTTTTCTTTATCTCAAATGTTGTAAAAGAAACAGGAATAGCTGCCAGAGCTGGCAAGGATAATGGTGACCCTGTCTGACACTCCCAGACGCACGTAGAACACTTGACCCAACATCTCCACATTTCTCACATGCTGCACAACGGGAGCTTACTGACCCACTTGTTTCACCGACGATTCTTACTTCTCAGCAAACTCTTGAGTCTTTACTAGCATCCTAGATGGCGCATTGCCCACTTCCATACCATCCAAGCGATGGAAAGCTTCTACGACACCACGACCAGGTACGATAAAAGCTCGCGTGGGATTCCCTTCACATCAACCTTGATACAACGCGCAGGGTGTGAGGACAACGGTCGCAACGCCACCGTCTCAAGTCGGCATCTGTCTGTCTTCGCGCGGGAAGCGAGCACAATAGTCCACTGAAAGTTCTGAGTAGAGTGGCAAATGCTTGAACTGAGGCAGTCGTCACGCTTACCAGCCAACTCCATGCAGGTAGAAGCATTGTATGGAGCGAGAGGGAGCGGATGAGACTCCGAGGTTTTTAGCCGTGGTGATTGGTCAGAGCTGCTGACGATCCGCTCGTGGTGTGCGTACAACAGAACCCTTGAACGTTTGTCTAGCGTGGACTTTCAGGCAGTACTGTAAGGGCTACATCGAGCCAGACCTGGTAGGCTAACCTTTTCAATATCACCTTTCACGCTTTTCGCAGGCTTTCACTGCAATCGATGTGCAATTCCTGCCTGCGATTAGATTTTTGACATGTTTTAAGATGAGTAAGTAAGTAGATACTATTTAGACACAAAGCAAAGCTCGCCCATTGGTCCAAATAAGCTCGGAAAAGTCACAAAAAAGTAGTGCAGCTACAAACGTTCAGGGATCGTATTGTAGTTGAAGCGCATGGCTTTCGTAAACTTTCTCTAGGCGCCGCGAAACTACGGCACGTGGGAGTTGAAGTTTCCGAGACAGTAAGTTCTAAAGAATAGCTTCGCATGCCAACCTAGTCACACAAGGATATAGACTTTTTTTTTTGGCAGGAAGAACTACCAAAACCGGTCTCTAAGCCTTCGGAATGAGGAAAGAGGGTCCATGCATGTGCCTGTATGAAGCTGTCTGTAATTCGCCACGTGCTGAAGAATTTGATCCATGATTTCGATGATATTGATAGAGTTTACCATGGGTGGGCACTGCAATATGTGGAAAATACCATCACACCGCATTCGCTGTGTGGAGCACCGCACACACACAAATGCCATTACGCAGAACGCACTTAGCAGTCTCCTTGGCGCCATTTTCGGCTCTTTCTCCATCCAATATACGCCTGGGCCGGTGGACCTTCCGTGCCCGTTTCTCTATCTGCAGAAGCACGTCATAATCAGGGCATCGTAATTACACGTTCCGGGATTTTGGTAAGGTATTTTCGGTATTACGCTGATTGGCTGTATGAACTTATAGTTACCACGCTAAGCCTAATTTGGCCTAGCGGTAGCTTGAATAGGCTTAATATTTTGGCGTAAAATATTAAGTTTCTTTTCTTAATATTAACTTCTTTTTAATATTTAAGTCTTCTTTTTCCTTTTATTATTATTTATTATGATTTCTTTATATTTAATACATAAAAGCTTAGAAAATCTTGTAGAATATGTGAAAACCTAGCCCTTGTTAATTACATGAAAAATACCAAATTTTTGTCGATATTACCGTATTTGGTACTTTCCAATACGATGCCCTAGTCATAATAGTAGAATGGACATGCACGTACTTTAGTTGTCCTTTTACAACTATCGCATTCTCAAGAAACTGCATTGCCAGGCTAACGAAGATACATCTGTCCTTGTGCCGATCACGAATTATGCTGGCTGACTGATGTCCGGTGCACACGGCTTGCCAAGCCCGGGAGACAAGAATAGAGATGACTGTGACGACATATTCGGGCACACGGAGCGGCACACTCATCGGCCCAAGGATTTCTTCTCTGGTATAGAGCACCGAGGTTCCTAGCAGACATGTGCAAGCGAGATGACCAAGCAAAGCACAGCCGAGGAGAGACGGCGCGGGACGACCGGCCGCCACGCGGCATGGGGAAATGCAAAGCATGCATGGCATTTCCACAAGAAGGCGGTGCAAAAGCACGGATGGAGAAAGTGCTGCATAGCACGGCGGTTCGGATGATGTGGCTCTGAACTTGGGATGTTTTGTCCAAATTGCGATGACAACACGAGCACCGAGCAACCGACTCTAGTTGCATCTGATTTGGTAGGTATCGCTAGGGTACACAGTACTTTTGGTGTGTATGTGGCGGGCAGGTGCGATGGAATGCAGGCCCGGGGGGCTACCGGGATCCGTCTCCCCGCGCGGCCACACGGCCGTGGTCACGGGACGACATACCGGAGGAGACCACTCGTGCCGAGCGTGCTGACATGCTGCCATGCAGCAACATCGTTTAATACGAGCGTGACAAGGTCCTGGGCGTATGTCAGACGGTGGTGATACATGGGGAAAGCAACACCGTACTTGGGACCAACACAACGAAAGTGTGGAGGAATTCGTGGATAACTGTTCCCTGGATCTGTCACTCATGATGAAGATGCAGGGTCCATGACCGGAAACACCAGTGAGAAGCCGAAAATTTGGGATGGCAGTTTCGGCACATAGGGGGACTGTGCATTGCCGGATGGCACTTTACGATGGACGTTGGGTTTGCCGGTCGCATGGTTGAGCAATAAATAGAATTTTTGGAGAACATTTCATCCGCCGCCGCTTCACGAGGCTTGTTATGCAGGGTCCACTGCACTATTGGACGATGGGGACGTTGCATTCTAACCACGATCCCTTTTGCCTGCAGTCCGTATCTGCTTGGAGACGCGCGCGCGACCAGCATCGTTTTAGCACGGAAGACCGATGGAAGATTTCTGCTTTTGTACCCTACCACTACCACAGAAATGTCACTGCGAATGACACCTGCCGACTTGCCGATGACAGACTCTTCACTCAGAGTTTGAATAAGGTTGCTGGTCAGAGCGCGACATGACGGCTGCTTTTTTGCTTTCCCGTCTTGGCTGCAGCATCGAGGTTGAGGGATGACCTCACTGATCGACATTGTCTTTCCCTTCACTGAAATATTTCGGGGATGGACCCCTGGATTCGAAAACATCTCCCGTATCAGGCGGGCCTTTGCGATGGAGAGAAAAGTGCTCGGTAATTGTGTGGGTTGATGGATTTAGTCATGCACGGTAGGGAGAGGTGTTCGTTTTGAGAAGGACCCCGGAGTCGATATATCTCCTTTTGGCGATAGACGAGGATACTATTCGATAGTGCTGCTGAACAGGTATCGCTAGTGCTTCTAAATGCGGCCAGCATATAGCAATTAAGATGGGTTTTACAAGCTCGTTACGAAAGTCGCAAGGCGCATGAGACGTCGTCGGCATTATACGATTAGCGTACAGATTACCGGGCCGATGTGACTACAGTAGCGAACGACACGGGCCGATGGCTCACTGCAGCCACGCCCAGCTCCACCTCGCGTAGAGCTTCATGAACTTTGTGCGATGAGCCCCCGATCCAGTGGCATTGCGTGTTGAGTCTTCTTAAGATTACGATCGATTCGTTGCGATAAGTCCAACACACGACACAGCCGGCGGAGAAGCCAATACAAATTTATGCACCTTTCATTTGCGATTTGGCGGGTGAGACGAATTTCTCTGTTCGCAGTGTGGCCCGGCTCCACAGTGTCGTCACTCCTGCTCGGTATCCAGCCCTGCTGCCCTGGAAAAGGAGGAGGTCACGGTTTCCGGGGAGCCAAGGCGGTGGAGTCGGTTCTCCACACACAGCACTGTCACGCGAGTCAATTGTGTGTCGCCGGCAAGGGCTTTCCGAGGCCGTTCCGACAGGATTCGCATCACATCTTTCGTGATAACGCAGTACGAGAAAGGCGCGACGATCACGTTGCGGAATGGGAAAATGCTTCCGAGGCCATTGGAGGAATGGTGGGGAGCTATGCATATGTGCATTGGAGTATCGCGAAAGGGATTGTATTCTTGTGGTAGAGCGGAGGTTAGGTGGAGGTGGAGGTGGTGAAAATGGAGAGGAAAGACGGGACAGGGATACATCGTGGCGGAGCTTCCGAGATGGAGGGCTGATGACATCATAGGTCGCGTCCCAAAGGCTTACCACTTTTTGACAGACTCGAGTTGGAGCTGACATCTGAGACTCTCAGAATGTGTTGCATTGACATTTTGGACAGTTTGGACCCTGATCAGCACAGTATCTACTGTGGAAAGACTGAAAAGGTATCCACGGCTGCCACGCTGCCGAAGGGGTAGAGTGATAACGGTATTGCTTTTTTCAATCGTTTCCGACTAATGACGTCACTGCCGTTGCGACATTGTCGAAATCTTCAAAATTCGTCAGTCCACAGACAATTACCTGACTAAGTTGTTGTTCCAGGTGTGTGCTTTGCATTAAGCTTCTATTGAAAGCTTTGGAACAACGGGCGTGCGCGCATTAACTATTCTACCGCGGCTTCCTTACCGCTCCGGCTCGTACTGTGGTACGCGAGGGGGAAAATACTTAACCACGGAAAGCAAGCCCATCTGGTTATAAAAATGACGGACGGACAGACAGAATTAGCATCCAAACATGACCAAGTGCGAGTCGACCACTTATCCCCGTGTTTGAGCGCCGTCCGGAAGATTTCATATCTTATTGGGCCGCGAATTGCCCGACCCTTGGGTTTTAGCCAGAATACACTATCGTTCCTAGTCTCCACTCCAAGCTGTTCAATAGTGCGCAGAACGAGATTGCCCGTTTATCCTTGCAGTCGGAATTTTGCTAGCAGCATCTTTGTGGCGTCCTTTGGTTTCCCACATGGTTGTCTGACGTGCCAAGCGCTTAGGCGGTCAGGGCACTCTCGAAAAATAAACTGTCGCTAGACATTTGACATGCTGTATCCCGGCCCGTCGACTCATCAACTAGGCTCCTCGAGATGCCGAGGATGCACCAGTGAGTCCTGACTTATTAATTGGATCAAAAGGCACGTCGGTCATCTTGCCCACTTGCGATCTGAATGCACGCAGCGCTGCCATGCAGTCGTGAGGAACACTTCGAGACATCCAGTGCCGCCCAGTCGGGGCCAGCGAGACCATGTGACTGACATGTGGCGAAACCTTCCCTATCCAAATCATCAGCCACGCAAGCTGGCATGCAAAGCCACAGGCCTCCCGTGCAATCATTCGTTGCACTGGAAGTTCAACTCGTGCTGAGGCACACCTAAGATATAAGGTTGGCGATCTTCTAACCTCGTCGAGGTCAAGCGTTGTCGATCACGCCTTGTGGATTCGCTTGACCCCAATTCCCATGTTTTGGTCACAACTGTATAAAGGCTAGCGCTATGAGCTCCAGCTGTATTTAAGGTGATGAGCTAAAGGAAAACTAAGAGGGTTGTTCATTGATTCGAGAGAAGGCCGGTGACGGGAGAATGATGAAGTGAGTACCGGTGACATGAGTAAAATTCAATTGACGGACACGCTGTATTGTTTGACATGGAACTTAGTCTGGAGAGCTCCAATGGGAACATATAGCCCTTTCGCATACTATATTTTTCAAAGTAGTTCCAACGTCCGCGGCTACTATCCAATAGTCCCAGACTGTTCAGTCGCATCTTCCTGTGCGGTGCCAACTGGGGCTCCTAAACATCGATTTCTCCTTTCTGCGTCTACTTGCCGTATTTGGATATCAAGGTTTAGCTAGCCAATACTGGCAGTATACTATGGCACATGTGGCTGTGGCAAAATAGAAACACCGCCACATGATACACTCCTCCAGGGATGAGCCTTTGGTAGCCCCCATCGGTAACTCTCCCGACCGGTGGGGGTAGTAATGAGTAAAGTAACGCCCATTTATAAATGAATGTCGCAGTGCTACTCATGTGTGCTCGTCTTGCGTCATTCGTGACCCACAGTATGTGGGCAGGACGAGTAAACTCTGGAAGGCCCAATGGCGAGATCAAGGTCCGCCGAGGCTTCGAGAAGAAGCACAAAGACATTACCGGCCAGGGGCGGTCTAAGCAAGCGCGCGAGAGCACGTTTCCCATAGTTTTTTTTTTTTTTGGTGCTCGAGTGACCCTAAGCGGCTTCGCGAGTGCGGCCCGCTAATAGCACTAGCAGAACTGGGGAATGGAATGGTCTCTAACGACTGAGGCTCTTAGTGCACCGCAGAGACGGCAAGATGAAGCTTTCTAACAGAGTTGACCAATATTGTTGGCAAAGCTAGGTGCCCAGGTGTTTCTCAATCGCGAGACGGTTGGCCTGAGCGAGAGTCACGTTGAAGCGCGTAGGTACTGTGATCTCAAGCTGATATTGGGATTGTGGTGAAAGATGGGACTCTCGGTGCGGCGCGGGCATTTGTGCTTTGATGGACCGTGTTGTCGGGTGCAGCTAGCGAAGGGATCCTTGTCCGCTCATTGGTCACACACAATTTTCGCTTTCTTTTTCTTCTTCTTTTTCTGTTTCGTTTCTGAGAGCAGCCCCCAATATCCTATGGCTCGAGGCGAGGAGAGCGGCTAGAGGCCTCTCCTTTAAAAGCGGCAGTTGTGGCTGAAGAAGTGGTCTGATGAACATGCCCATGCGCACTCAGGAGTGTGGGCCACAGCTGCACGGTTGAGCTTTATTCGACGGTCGTTGATGTCCGATACGTGATCCAACGCGCAAAGATCTGCACTCGGAATGTTGCAGAGCAGCTGAAGTGAAAAAGTTTGTATGTCACAACGGACAATGCACCACAGACAAGATGTCATGTCGGTCTGCGATTCGGGTTGGATGCCTCCCCCATCGCCAATGCTCCTCACTACACTGGCAATACGCACTACCAGAGGTTCCGGCACGGTGAGGATAGTCCATGGTTACCTGCCCCAAGTCATGACTTTGGAAGGGTTTTCTATTTGTCTCGTGCGATATCGTCATTCTGGGTGCCCTTCGGCGTGATCATGCCTCATCCGTGACTGCCAGCCGTGCGAGGAAGTGCGATGGTCGATGTCGTTAGCAGCGTGACCCTTGTCAATAGTGGTGGTCCGATCGAATTGTGAGGTCGATGCCGGACACAGTGCCACATACGGTGCAGTGAAATACGGTGACCTTGGGAGCAGGTTCCTCTCTCCCCTCTCATTTTGGTATCTCCGTACCGCCAGATATCGAGACGCCATGGGCTGGATGTTCACACGCCCCTCCCACGTCCACATCCACATCCACATCCACGATCCACGTCCACGTCCACATCCACATCCAACCACCCCTGCGATCATTGCCACAGTCACAGTCCCCTGACAAGTACCCTGAGCAAATCGTTTTTGAAAATCAACGTCGGTTCGCAGCAACTTACCAATGACTTGATAACTGCACACGTGCCCCCGGACAGAGATCTCAATGCTAGAGCGTCTTCTTCCTGATATCATTCTTCTGCTGTGGTACAGTGTATTGTTGTTGACCCCGTCTGTTCGCGCCCATGCTCCACACCATCCATACCCATACTCCGTCTCCATACCTCCTCTACCCATACCCGTACCCATACCAGACACCACCCATCTATCCTACAAGTACTTACATGCCCACTCTCCCCCCGGCCACTTCGAGTCGACACACGCACTCACACACACACACTACATCTGCATCTGGCTACTCCTCCTCTGCCACTCTTTGCACCTTGCTGCTTTGCGCTTCTCTGCCTGCAGGGTCCTACAAGTATCGTCGCATCCTTCCGCCCACGCGCGCATTGCATGCTAACCCACGTTGCAATCTCACTTCGGCCTTGCACAATCATAATAAGTCCACCGGATTTCCACTCACAACTCTGCGCCTGCGCTACGCTTTACCAGCCTTGTCTCTCGTTTACTACACCGGCGCATTCTTTCTCGCAACAATCCGTCACCAGTCTCCAGTTGCTGGTTAGACAAAGCCAGTCACCCGGACACAGGAAGCGTATCTGGTTCGAGCTGCACTGCTACATCGCGCCAACCGCGTCTCTCGTTCGCATCGCATCCGCAGCGCCTCTAGGCCCTTTTCAGACAGCTGAGCAACTGCCTCTGCCTGTCGCAAAGTGTAATTCCTGGAACAAGAGACAGACGAAGGACCAACAACACTCATACAAGCTGCAGTCGCTTACTACAACGCAGCCTCGGCAGCCTTACGTTTTTAAATCGCCGAATTACGCAGTGGACCAAATCGCAGCCTGACTTTGCGGTGTCTTTCCCCACCTGCGCCCGAGACATCGTCGGCAACCCCCGCCGCCGCACTTGAGCACTATTAGAGGCACCAACACCACCACGACACTCGATACGTTCCGCTGCACCGGCCCGACGCCGTAGTCTTGTGCAGCCCGTCTAGCCGTGTTCCCGTCGACCGACCCTGGGACACTTCTCCCCTTCGACGCGACGCAAACAAATACACCACTCTGCCGACCCTCTCCTCAGAAGCCTGTCTGCGGACAGCGCAAGATTGTCACTGCACCAATGTTCAGCCAACGGTAAGCACCACTCAAGCCCCGACGCCGTTGGGGGAGCGGACCCATCACGCCACAGCACAGCATACGCGTCCAGCGGCTCTTTGCTTGTGGATACGAGAAATCCAAGATGCACTACCCCGCCACATTCAGAGAATATTCTGAACGAAGCCGCAAGCGCACGTCGTGGAGTATGCTAGCTTCAGAACGGAGTTCTTGGGCTGGGAAGGCGCGAGGCTGGCAAATACGCGGACCATTGTGGAGATGAGCAAGAAAAGAGTCTAGGCTAACGCCAATTTTTACCAAATTACAGGACAAGCTCGCGAAAGCCGGGCGACGATCTGCTCGCCAACTTCAAACAACAATTTCCCCATGCCGCGGTAGGCTCGTCTCCCACCGTCGGCGCGACACAGACTGCCACCGCTGGCGACCCAGCTAATGCTGCGAATGCTCACGAAAGGTACGTGTGGATTTTCTCGCCACCATCACCTGTCTTTGTTGCTTGTTGGTATACCCGGTAGGGCGGTTCCAGTCCGGCGCATGGCGTGCACAGGCCAAACTTCTGTGCTTTGCCTTCAATCTGGCCGAGGACTTCAGCCCCGCTAGCACCTTGCAAGTGTGATTTCACACAGGGGAGAGAGTGGCCAGTTGTGGCCCGGACTCGTGGCTGAGCAAGACCCTGCGGCAGCTTGCATGCTGCCTCATGTCGGCCGCTGATCTCGGGCTTGGCGATAGGCTGGTCTGCGTGGGAATAGCATATATCCACAAAAACACTGGGGGAATACTGATCAGCTAACATCTCCTCACAGGGGTCCTGGCGTAGGCCATGAGGCTTTCCACGATCAAGATCCCACACCCAGGGCCACCAACGAGCCCTGGAGGTTCACCCCCTCGCTGATGGACTCCAACAACTTCTCCTTCAGCGCCTTTGGCAATGTACCACCAGGATACTATACTCCCACGCCGGGAGGCACAAACACCATCTACCACCCACAGGCCGGCGACTTGCACACGCCAAACATGGGCTTCGGCATGGGACTTGGCACTCCGCTGTCCATGCCCACCACTGATGCCGGCCTTCAAGCTGGCCCTGCCGCTGGCTCTGCTATGGTAGACATGACCGGCTTCCACCACCCCTCTAGTATTCATCCTGCCCATTTTCACCCGCAACAGCACTTCAATCCTTTCGTGCAGGCGCCGCCGCCGCCGCCGCCGCAGGCCTTTGCGCCTTCGTCTTTCGTGCACCAGGATACAGGGTATGAGACCATGGACCAAGATGACTCTCCCATGCCTTCCGACCCTTCTGATGACAAGCGTTTGGGCTCCATCGACAGTGCTTTCCAAAGCCAGTCTCCGATGATGGACTTTCAGAACAGGCAACAGTACGGTCTGCCCATGCATATTATGCACCCAGGGGCTGAGAAATTTCGCTTCCACTGCACGTTGAATGCGCCCACCGCCATGATCAAGCACTCCGACGAAATACCTGTGACGTACCTGAACAAAGGTCAGGCCTACTCGCTGTCCATTGTCGACACTACGCCTACCGTACCTATTGCACCAGGTACTCGCTTCCGCACGTTTGTTCGCGTGTCTTTCGAGGATGAACAACAACGGCAGAAGCCTGGTGTTTGCTGGAGTCTATGGAAGGAGGGTCGCGGAACAAACGAGGCCCATCAGCGAGGTGGTAAGTTACAGGCTGTGGAGTATGTTGAGGCAGGCCAACCAGCAGAAGGCGACGACAAGAGAACGAGAGTGGAATTGGAGACCGCGTCCTTCGACGGCTTCTCGGTAGTGTGGACACCAGGCGTTAACGGCATTGTCGAGTGCAACGTGGCAGTCCGCTTCAACTTCCTCTCTACCGACTTCAGCCACTCGAAAGGTGTCAAGGGCATTCCAGTTCGACTTTGCGCCAAGACTATCGCTCTTTCGTCTGAGGATGGGGCTTCCACTGGAGACGCGGAGACCTGCTATTGCAAAGTGAAACTTTTCCGCGACCACGGCGCTGAACGCAAACTGTCCAATGACGTGGCACACGTCAAGAAGACTATTGACAAACTGAAGCAACAAATCTCACAGGCGGAGAGCGGATTGAAAGATTTTGGAAAGCGGAAGCGAGCTGCTGGACAGATGAAGGGTCTCGACACCGCACGGCCTGGCAAGGTGCAGAAACACAAACGTACTTGGTCCATGTCGTCGGCCAGCTCGGCAGGTGGTGCCGGCGGAGTTCGAAATGCGCTGGAGGATGACTTGCAATATAAGCTGCAGACTCTCCAGGACATGTTCACAAGCACACGACCGGTCAGCGTGCTATACCTGCGCGGCGAGGACCTGGACGATCCCGACACACACCCTGTCTCGTTGCCTGGAGAGAGTTTCGGTCCAATCAAGATGGAGTCCCGAGATAACACGGCATGGCGAGACCGTGACACTCACAGCTCTGTGACCGGGTCACTCGTCTCTCCCTCACCCAGTTCGCTGTCTCTGCACTCCGCAGCGTCTGTCACTGGACCAAACATGCCATGGCAGGAACGAAGTGCCATCGCGTCGGATCCATCTTCACGACAAGGCTCCGATCAGCCCACACGAGTCGGCAAGGCGAACGCCTCAGGCAGTCTGAGTGGCTGGATTGAGGCCCTGGGAGTGGACTCATCTTACCGCCCACCACCGGAGCGGAGTGTAAAGCCGGTGGCATGTTTCTACATCAAGCGCAAATCAGCTGAGGAGGCCCGCGACTATCACAAGGCCATCTACCTAATGAAGCGATCGCTGAGTGAATTCGTTGCGCGCGTTGCCTCCAAATGGAATATCGACGTCAATCGTGTGTCTCGAGTCGTGCGCACCCTTCCTAACGGGCTGGAAGTGGAGATGGATGACGACGTGATCCGAGAGTTGACCGAGGGTCAGGACATGACGCTCGACCTTGTCGAGCTGAAGCAGCCGGTCAAGCGTGAGTGGGAGATGTCTCTGGACGACGCGCCGGGTGAGGACGACGACGATGCGATGCTGCAACAGAGCGGATACGAACTGCGACTTGCCTTCTAATCGACATACACGACATGGTTCGAAGTCGCAGAAAACGAGACAGGATCCTAATAATATCATATCGCATCGATGGGTCGAATCTCACGAGCGAAAGATGACAACCAACATACACAAGCGAATATACGTACTCATTAAAAGAGGACGGTTGAATTTGGTTTCGGCACGAACACACAAACAAACATACACGCGGCGTTGGCAGACAACAACCTCTTGAGATACCAAGCGCACCCCCATGATCTGGGGGGCCTGCCATTTCTGGCCATTGTTTTGTTGCCTGAATCTACTTTTACTATTGTTCTTAGCACAGCACACATGCCTGTCACGAGGCAATTTCTGGAATATCCGTTACATTTTTGGAGAGTAGGAAAAGCATGGATCGAGATCTGACTGTGAGAGAACCAAGAGAGGGAAAGGGGATTGCATCCAGATGCACGGACGGGCATAGCGAACAGCTTCTACGCATTCATTATACACGGGGCAGGCAGGGCTGGGGGTTCGTTGCTATTGATGATATTTTGATCTGGACTATGGGCGGAATTGCGGGGCTGCAAGCCGGGGGGATTTGGGATCGGGATGTAAGGGTCATGGTGACCTTGGTGATGGATATACCTTTGTGCTGATTTCCTCGCTGTTGGAAACGATGGACTGGGTTGTCGAGAGCCCGACGAATGGAAATTTGGTGTCCACTGTCACACGCTGTCTTACTACGCTTTTTCACGCTTTGTCACGACTTACTACTCGCAGGGCCCACTGACATCGCAACGGAAATGAAGCCGACAAAGGGCCTCAACGCTAGTGCTTCCGAAATCGACACTTCAGCGCGACTGGGAGGACAAACCTTCCCAAGCGCGCTCTCATTTCCGAACCAAGATCATGTGCGCTATCCTGTGGTGATGATTCCTGCTAAGGATATGTGTTCCATCATCCTTCATCATAATACAGTTTCAATATGGCGGCTCGGGCCAAGAGTCGCAGCTATTGAAGGTAAGGTTTCTGTGATCCAACGCCAGCACCGGAACCATTGCCGGACGACGTGACCCAAAGAAGGAGGCAGGTTCCACAGCCACGCCGCAGCGAAACCTACCTGTCGCCTGTCTGTCGCCTGTCTGTCTAAGTTTGGCACATTGCGTCAATCTCCGACTCCATCACCCCATGTTGCCGGTCCCGGTCCGAATAAAACGCACACAATATCTCGAGCGGTATTATGACTAAACTCGGATCAAATCACCAATTGTCGGTCCCATGCACGCAATATTTCCATGCACATCAGTTTGGCGTAAGGAAATTAGACGGCGAAGGCTGTCTAGCCAATCGCGCGGCGCACACAGGGGTGTCCATGGAGGTCCTGCGGCGCATCTGGGATGGTCAGCCACGGGTAATTTCGCACGGGAGGACTCGAGGGAAGCCTACTAGTGTCGTCCCTCGAATCCCGGTGCCCATCAAACGGCGGGCTCTAGATGGGACGTTGGGTGGCTACTGGGATAGCTGTCAGAAAGCAACTGGGCGGGTGGGTACCTGAGGTGAGGTCACTCTCCAGGTAGTGCACAGTGAGGAATTTTTGCTAAACGGCGGCTGCTAGGCGCCGCGGAGGGTGAACCACGGCCTATCCCACCGAGGTTCCAAGATACGGAGTAATGCATATCGCATTAATTCCGCATCAAACTTCTGGCTGATGGCATTGATGGGGGTGGTGCAAGCCGTCCACCTGTCGTCTCACAAAGCGCATCAAAACAGCTGCTTGGGGCGTGATGTCATTAGCGCGAATGGGATCGACGCGGTTGGCACAGCTTTCATTATGCTTTGAACAACGGCGCATCGGTTTGTGGTGGTATTTTTGGGCCCGGACGCCCCTTACTTTCAACCAGACAGGCCAGTCTGATCCGACGTTTCCGTCCACAGTGAACTATGACATTCCGCCTCCCGGCTGCATGGTATTTGTTCGCAATGTGATCGATCTCCTAGAAATGTCAGCCAAGGCGTGCCAGAAAAAGTACCGGGAGTGCGTCTATCTCACAGTGTGTGGAGGAGCTCTAAGCGAGCAAGATGGGCACGATGGTGGCTAAGCCTGGGGACGACGCGCATCAACCATCTCAAACAGTGCTAGCTAGAATCTAGCTTCGAGAGAAAATGGATGTGACTGACTTTGGTCTAGTAGGCTTTTGCACAGTACAGACCGGTCACGTTGGGTCCCCCACAGATACTAAGGCTCGGAGTACATGCGAAAGCGCAAGCCACAAATCTCACCGGGTAGTCTGCCACTAGCACAACCACACTTTCCGACCAATACAGTACTAGTTGTGGCGAGAGCTTGCGCGGTCAGCCACACGGTGTGTGGTATACGACAGTACATGAATCGTCGCGGATAGAACGGACTAGGGTGGGAGCCGCCTAGTGTGGCTTGTGGGTGGTGGTGCATCTGGACGCCTGCTCGGGGCCCGTCCGGACAACAGCCACAACCCATCCCCCGAGGTAGCACGCATACGGCATGCCCCCGGGGCCATCAACCCCCCATCACCAGCTGAAAAGGAAGAAGACCCTCTATGTGCGACTTGTGTTCTCCGACGCCCCTTCGCTGCTCTCAAGGGCCACACTACTGGCTCGCGTGCAAAGACAGGCCCGGGTCGCACAGGAACAACAGTGCCACGGAGAAAAACACTGCTTGGATATCCGGGGCCCCGGGAAACGGTCATCACGCAGGGACCACAGCTGAGCTGCTGTGCTTTCGCTGCTGGCTGCGCCGAAGTAACCTTTCCCGCCCATACACCCTTGCTGGGCGCCCAGAAGCGATGAAGTGTTATGATGCGATACTCGCCACAGTTGATCTAGACCGTTCGTGGCGTGAGCTGTGACAGATCGGGGGGTGGGTGGGGGCGTGTGTGCAGAGGACACTACCTATTACGCCCAGGCCCGGTCAGCAGGGGGGCTGGCTGCTAGCATGGAAGTGGACAACCAGGGCACAGTCACAGTCACGGTGTGGGTGTTTCTTTCTTCAACCAGGCACACTATACTACAGTACTTCGAGCCGAGGACCACACCGAGCACTTCGATCTCACTTGTGGCTTGTTCCCGTGCTGGTGCGGGCCTGATGTGGAACACGGTGTGCAGTCGCTGCGTCGATCGTCTGCGTGTTGACGACACACTGCGAAAGTTCACTCCTGCCGCTTTGAAGGAAACGGAAGGCCCGAGTACATACTTACCACTCCGCACATGCTTGCACAAAAGACGGCCTCCTTTCGCGGGCCCAGCTGAGCCGCCGCCGTCAACACCGGAAGAAGGCTTGGCGGTTTGTTTCTCGCCGTGACATCTCCGGTGTTGCTTCGGGTCTAGACCTTTGTGGGTTTGCTGGGAACGCACGTCTGGGAAGGATATCCGTGCACGAAGGAAGGCCCACGTGAAAAAGACGGTGCCAGCGCACACATGTCGAGCTCTGTTGGGTACTTGCTGACCTTGTAACCTAACGGAGTCCTGTTCTTGTCACACTTTCCTCCCTTCCCCCGCCCGCCCAAACGGAATGGAGGCAGGGCTCTGGCTCAGACAAGCTTTCCGCTACTGCGCGAGGCGGGTGTCTAGCGGCACTAGCCACACTTTGGCAGTCTGGCAACAGTCACGGGTGCGCGGACGTGTGCATGCATGTTTCAGCTGTGATGTGGCTGCTCTTTCTACGGCAGCTCTGGGGTACCACGAGGGAAGATTGATGGTACGGGGGTCATGGCCACAGCATTACTTTGGTTCTGCGTAGCCCTACTACTACATATAGGGTCTGTGTGGTGTGAATGGGAGGCAGACGATGCAGCGAAGGGTTTCGCAGATAGTACCCGGTCTACATGAGAGCAGCGGCACTGGTCACCTCGGGCCACAGTAAAGTTACCGCGAATATCCCTCTCGCAAGCTTCTGCCACACACGGATCCCTTGACGATTAAACCCCGATCAGTCTAGCCACAGCGTCTTCGCCACACCTTCACCGGAGCGGTGAGGAAGGTAATGCGACACAACCACACACAATACACAAGAGTCAAGCCACAGGTCCCGTCGTTAAGGTTTATGACAGAAGGCCAATGACAGGTCCAGGAACTGCACGCAGACAGCCCGATGCGGAAACCGACTTGGTTTGAGCCTTCGACAGCTTTCGCATGCATTCGCCACAGTGGGGCTGGAGGCCGCCCATCCAGGTCCCATCCGTTTTGGATCGGTCCCGAGGGCCCGGGAGCCTAAATATGCACTGCTACCTGTCTGTCTCGGTGCTAGCTGACCACGGGGCTGGATAGCAGCACAGCTGGGTTGCTGGATGCCATGTGAAGGTTAGTGAGCATGTGCGTTGGCAGTGTTGGCAGGCTGGACTTGATGGAGGATAGACGATCTTTGTGCGTGTTTGGCTAGTATGAGGCAGCCCGTGGACACAACGCAGCACAATTCCTTCACAACAGTGCGAGAAAGCGATGCTCTCGAAGGAAGGCTAGAGAAACGACCGTTGCGCAAGTGATCAGCACACAAATGTCCGTTCTTGGTACCGCGGGGGCTGCTGGGATGGTGTAACACTATTGGCTCGGCGTCTCACATAGTAGAAATGTCATAGAACAATACTGTGTGTTGCTGTAGAATTCGAAGCTCGCTTGCGCTGTGGCCCTGGCCAGTCCATGGGAAACTCATTTTGCCGTACCGACGACATGCGATGACCTACTCGAGTGGGTTTCCAGGGTACTCCGAAAAGGGCCGTTTTGCCGAGCAAGTGGTCAGTGGTAATAGCACTGCCGAGAAGCCGATGCGAATTCATATGATCTTCTGATACCGATGAGCCTGGGTTGAGCTTCCATGGTACCTTCAATGGGGTTGGTCATGCTCAACTCTTGGTACTGGCATTGGCGAAGAAGAGGACTTGAATTGAGGTATATATAGGGTCTTAGTACAGATGAATCGCCATCAGTCTTTTGAAAAATGAAAAATCTTGCAAGACAAGACAAAATTAGAACATCCCTCCATGCGTTGCTGGGATAGGGCAAGTCTTTCCACCAAAGATCGAGAGGTACAATACAAAGATAGGGATCTAGATGATTACCATGTTGATGCTCCAAGAGCCAAGATCTCCGATCCGTCCCACTTTTAAACAGCCCGTCCATGAAGAACACTATATTAGATCATGAAACAGACCCATTGAATGCATGCTGTCAAGTATTTACCAAGCAAGCGCCGCCATGAGCATGACGACGACACCGAGAACACCTCCTGTGGCGAAGGTCTGCGCCGAGCCAGCAGTGACATACGTAGCACTGGCAGGCGGCGGGCCATAGGGTGAGTTGCCAGTGGGCTCCGTGTCCGACACCGAGGCAAACGGCGTGGGCGTGACGACAGGCCCGCTACCGCTACCGCTGCGGCTGCTGGCCGCATGCGCCGTGGACGTCGAGTACTCGGTCGAGGTAATGGCCGCCGGGAAGCTGCCCATGGAGTAGCTGCCGAGCGAGATGGTCTCGACGTCGGACAGTGTCATGGTGGCTGCCACTGAGGATGCGTCTGGGTCGGCGGAAGAAGGCGCGCAACCGTAGCAGGGGGCGCCAGGGTTGTGGCCCTCGACTGAGGTCTCGACGACCTTGCGCTGGCAGGTGGCGCACTTGTGCACGGCGAGGGTGGGCTTGGGGTTGGGCTTTGCGGAGTTGGAAGTCTGGAGAAGAGTTGTTAGCAGATTGCGGGCGGAGGGCGTGGTGTGAGGGCTACTTACCACTGTGACGGTCATCATATCGGCTTCGGCGGGAAGACCGAAGGCGCAGACGTAGCAGGGCGCGCTGGACACCGAGGTCGCGCAGATGGAGCGTGTCATGATCTCGTAGGTCTCGGTCGATGTTGTTGTGACTATATCTTGAATTAGAGCGCTGAGCGTAAATGGAAGCAGAAAGTCACTTACTAGTCTGTCCATCCGGGCATATCTCAAGCTCGTCAACCATGATGATGACCTCCACACCAACCCACTTGCCACATGCAGGATCAGTGGGAAGACTGTCAGCCGCTGATCCGCTTGAGGCGCCGTACAGGAATGAAGCTGGGTAGCTGTAGCCGCCGTAGCCACCAGGGTTGTCATCCGACTTGGTGCCGGAGGGTCTTGTACTCGTCGAAAAGGTGCTCGTGGGAAGGGAACCCGTCTCTGGTGAAGTTGACGAATCGCCAGCACCGGGTGATGTGGAAGCACCTCCGTTGTCTGGAGCCGAGTTGGACGATGGGCCGTTTCCAGCGGAAGACGTCGGCTTGCTAGATCCAGTCGACGGGCTGTCAGATCCACTCGGCCCACCACTGCTTGCAGGATAGCCCGGGTCGGCGGACGAGGGAGCACCTGATGGTCCAGTACTGCCAGACTTAGTCGGACCAGCACTGCTCAAGGGGTAGCCTGGGTCGATAGACGATGGTACTCCGGATGGGTCCACGTTGTCAGACGCACTGGGTCCAGCGCTGCTCAAAGGATAGCCTGGTTCGCCAGACGATGGAGTTCCTGATGGGCCTGAGGTGCCAGATCCAATGGGCCCAGCACTGGTCAGCGGGTAGCCAGGATCGTTAGACGAAGATGTTCCCGATGGATGGGCGCTACCAGACTTGGTAGGTCCACCACTGCTCGGGCTCCCAGTTGATGGTCCTCCAGACGATGGGCTGCCAGAAGATGGGCTGCCGGAAGATGGGCTGCCGGAAGATGGGCTGCCAGAAGATGGGCTGCCGGAAGATGGGCTGCCGGAAGATGGGCTGCCAGAAGATGGGCTGCCAGAAGATGGGCTGCCAGAAGATGGGCTGCCAGACGACGGGCTGCCAGACGACGGGCTGCCAGACGACGGCCTCCCTGATGGCGCTCCTGAGGTAGATGGAGTTCCTGACGGAAGTCCCGATGGACCTGCCGAGCTACCAGGGCTGCCTGTGACGGGTGAGGTCGAGGAGGCACCACCTGGACCGCTCGAAGTCGGCGCGTCAGATGGCCCGGCCGAGGCGGAGCTGCCTGAAGGCTCATCCGCGGGATAGGTCGAGGATCCGTTACCGTTCGAAGGCGCGGACGATGACTCGGGGTCTGGGAATCCGTATGGTGTTGGGAAAAGAGGGGCTGACGCAGTGGTCGCTGAAGAAGAGACCGAATCTGAACCTGAGCTTGAGGGTCCACCGTTGGACGGCGTCGAGGCCGAAGGTGCCTGATTTGTGTGTTAGCCAAGGATATGAATATGTTTCAGTGGTTTGAATACTTACAGCAGAGGAAGCAGGACCGGATGTGGCAGGCCTGGTTGAGGCACTGTATCCACTGTTCGTAGGCTCGCTAGCAGAGGACGAACCAGCGGCAGGACCTGAGGGGCTACTCGAGGAAGATGGAAAGCCATCGCTGGCTGATGGTCCAGAGCTGCTGCTACCTCCTCCTGTTGCAGCGGAAGAAGAACCTGCTGGGTTGCTGGACAAAGGTCCACTGCCAGACGATGAACTAGGGCCAGAGCTACGCGTCGCTGAAGGCGAAATCTCAGTGACGGACAGCGATCCAGGGATCGAGATCGTGCCAGATGGGGATCCAGACCCCGGAACAGTACTAGATGTGCCGTTACCAGAGTAAGATGCCGAAGCGCTGCCGCTGCTCACTGGAGATTCGCTAGCAATGGTGCTAGACCTGCCAGTTCCAGAAGCTGGGGACGACTCAGGAGCAATACCCGTGCTGGACGCACTCGGGCCTCCAGACGGCGACATAGAGTCAGTACTCGAGCCGGGAGGCCGCTCAGTTTCGGAAGAGGAACCCGACGGGCTTCCAGTAGAGACGCTTGAAGCGCCTCCGGATGGTCGAGTGGATGGAGCGCTTGGTCCGGAGGACGCTGGTGCGCTGCCCATAGAATAAGGAGCGCTGTTGGATGGCGCACTTCCATCACCTGACGAGCTGGGCGTCGTGGAGCCCGAGGGATTAACGCCGCTGCTTGTCACATTCGGCGAGCCGGAGCCTGTGGGAGCTGTTCCGCCAGGCATGGAAGATGAAGGCCTTCCAGAGCCGGCCTCGCTGGTAGGCACAGCGCTGCTCCCAGATGGCGAAACTAAGACAGGGGCAGAGATCGTCGACGAGCTCATGGTCAGGGTCTCTACGATGGTGCTTGTAAGGCCCGTGAGCTCATACGTCGAAGAGTTCGTGGTGACCGTCGTCAGGCGCGTCGATGTTGTCGTGAAGGGGTAGGTCACGCTGGCAGGTCTGGTGCCGGAGCTCGCTGCAGGTCCTGAAGCTGACGATGGCAGCAACGACCCAGGTCCGCTTGGAGAGTAGCTGCCCGATGACGATGGTACTCCAGAGGAAGCAGGGCTTGCTTCGGCCGAGCTAGACGACGGTCCAGGAGATCCGGAGCCCGAGGGACCAGAGCTTGCAGGAGGTGCTCCGGAAGAAGTGAAGTTCCATGAAGGGGCGCTAGAAGGTCCAGACGATGGAAGACCGGAGGATGGCAGTGCTGAGCTGGGCGAGCCCGAGCTTGGCGCATTCGAAGCTGGCCCGCTCGAGGAAGCTGGCCCAGAAGATTCGGGTCCTGGTGCTGAAGTACTGCCAGACTCCGCTGGCCCAGTCGTCAAAGGCATCGACGGTGCGGAGCCTGACGGCGGGGGGCCCGAGGATGTGGAATTCAAGAAACCGCTGGAAGATGGCATTCCGGAGGAGGGCACACCTGATGGAGTATAAGTGACAGATGGCGCTCCTGAGGACGCCGGTGCACTTTCAGGTGCGCTGGCACTCGATGAAGGTCCTACCGATGATCCACTGCCCGCTGGCACAGAGCTCGTAGGCAGACTTCCAGATGACGACGCGTTCCACGATGGGCCGCTTGAAGCTGGAAGACCCGAGGAGGGGAGGCCTGAAGATGGCATGTTGGAGGGCGTGTATTCCGACGACGACCCTGCCGAGGGACCAGGACCTGTTGCGGAGGCACTCGAAGCGGGACCCGGTCCAGTGGTCAGAGGAGTCGACGCGGGAGGGCTTTCAGATGCTCCCGAGGACACCGGGCCTGGTCCAGAGCTGCTCGATGTTGCGGGCCCAGTGGTCAGCGGGATGGAACCGCTGGAAATTCCGCCATCTGAAGACGAGGCATTCCAAAAGGGGCCACTTGTCGACGGCACGCCTGACGAAGGCAAGCCGGAGGATGGACCGCTACCGGCTGATGACGGCTCAGTGTGTTTCGTGTACGAAGAAGATGTTGAGCGTGTCGAGGATTGCGGGTAGGTGATCGTGGTGACTCCAGTCGTTGTCAAGTCTGTGACTTGCGACGTCGATGTGTTGGTGGCAATGACACTCGTGTAGCTGCTTGTGACCGTGGTCGAGCTGGTAATGAGGCTGTTGGAGATTGAGTCGTTCATCGACGGCGAGGGCAGTCCAACTGATGCTGGCGAAGACGGGCCAGGCGAGACAGCGGATGAGCTTCCATTGGCACTGTAAGGCGGCATGCCTGAGGACGCACCAGGAGTCGATGCCACAGGCACAGCAGAGGTGCCAGCTGGGGACGATGGACCTGGAGCTGAGGACGGGCCAACAGTAGCAGTGCTCGAATTTCCAGCCGCTGAAGTAGGACCACGTGTGGGTTCCTCAGAAGCCGGGCTACTGCTCGGCGATGCAGATGGAGACCCCGATGAGGAACCACCAGATGGAGCTGGCATCGAGGAGCTACGTGATCCGCTGCTGGACCGAGTCCACGATCCAGTCCAGGAGCCAGGCCACGGCGTATTGGACGGCATTCCACTAGAAGGAGCCGCAGTCAAGCTGGCGCTCTCGGCCGCGGAAGAGGGCGAGCCCGGTAGGTATTCGGACGAAGAACCACCAGGTGTACCCGATGGGGACCCAGACAGAGTGGCGACGGAGCTCAAATTTCCAGATGGTGAGCCGGATGGTGCTGTGCCCACGGGCATGGACATGGAGCCTGGACCAGAAGAAGAAGGGGTGATCTCAGCGCTGCTGGATTCCGCAGGCGAGGTCGCATTTCCTGCTGGAGGGGATGGACCTGTTGGCATTGCAGGATCAGTCGAGATTGGTGGTGTTCCAGCAGGCGAGGTCGTCGGTGCTCCGCTATTGTCAAGTTAGCCTTTGACTTGTGCTGTTTTCTACGACTTGTGACACTTGCCTAGGGCTCTCCGAGACTGGGCCTGGAGCGGATGAAGGCCCACCAGACAGCGAGCTTCCAGGTCCGGTGGGAAGACTAGAGAAGTTAGTCCAAGTTCCCCGAGACACGCATGCTGTTGAGATTTGCCTGTAGCAGTATGAAATCACCAGCTCCTTAACATACCTAGAATTAGCATATGACGCGGATGATGGCGCCGAGCTGCCAGCAGGAATAGTGCCATTGGCGGCTGGTGTGGTACTCTCCGGAGCTGGTCTTGTTGATACAGTAGGCGTGGACAAGTCTGTAGAGCCAGGACTGTAGTCATGGTCAGTATTTTGCGGAAGCTTGGTCGCACAATTCTGCATTCGCTCACCTGGTACCCGCAGGGGCCGAGCCAGACGGTAGAGGCGACCCAGGATAGATCGTGGAACCAGATCCTGATGGCGTCAAGCTGAGAAACATTTAGCATTCTATCAGTTAAGAAAGAGAACTGGTCCCTACCCGGAGCCAACTGGAGCCGATGGTGTCGCCACTGGAGAAGTGCTGAGCTAGATTTTAGTATAGGTCCCTAGGCACTGGACGGGGCAGATCCAAACCTTGAATTTCCAGGAGCACTGGCAGACGGAAACCCTGAGGATCCTGGTACACTCGCTGAAGCGTTCACACTCGACACGGGCGTGACGAAAGGTGATGCCTCGCTGGAAGAGGTGATTAGTGCCTCGAGGGTACATCTAGAAGAAATTGTCACTAACCTGGAACTGGCAGGAGTCGTGAAAACAGAGCCCGTCGAGACCGCAGGTTCGAGGCTGCATCTGTGTCAAATTGTACCGCAGGACCGCATGTAGAACTTAGAGGGGTTTTCTTACCTTTCAGTGGTTGCATTGGGCGAAGGCACCGCGCTTGCTCCGCTCGAAGCGAGCGGGGGAGACGATGCAGGGTATGAAGAAGAGGTTGACAAAGGAACGGATGGGGCTGGCGAGCTGTGAAATTGTCAGCAGTGTTTTCGCATTTAGGATTGGAAAGGAAACCCACCTTGACTCTGTAAGGATCGGTGGCGAAGCAGAAGACGGAGGGGCAAGGCTGATGCTATAGGTCAGGAAACCGAATTGGACAGGTGAACTAGGATGAATGCTCACGTTGGGGCAGAACTCGTCAGAGGAGTAGACGTTGCAGGTGTCGACGATGTCAACGGTGTGCTAAGTCAGTCAGCACTTTGATTCTTGACGCATGGTCAAAACTACAAGTACGAACCTAGTGTTGCTGTAGATGGATGCTCTCGTCGACAAGGAGTATGAACTGCTAGACGAGGTTAGCCATTCGCTCAGTTTTCACGAGTTGTGAATCTCCATCAAGTGTCGCGTACCTTGAGTTCGTCGCCGTAGTCGTTGGCATAGACGACGTAGAACTCGTGCTGTCATCTACACAGACACCCGGAGTGACTGAGCCGGACAGACACTTGCAGGAAGAACTGCACTTGCTTTCCGGAGAGCCGTTGAGAGGGCCATCATCACATTCCTCTTCCAGACTCGGATCCCACACGCCGTCACCACAACCAGCCGGAATAGCACCCTTCACGATGATGTAGGGAATACCACTGCTTCCGTCGGCGAAATCCTTGAGACCAGTTCCCGTGGCGCCTCTGGCGATGGCCAGCGGCTCGAAGCCATAGAGACCAGTGGTCGGAAAGCTGGTGAAGACTTCGTGCACGGAGCAGCTCCAGTCGCTCAGGGCAGCGTCGTCGAGTTCCCCGAGAGCAGCCGAGTCGGCAACCAAGTGAGCATCGTTGTAGCATTCCAGGTTGCCGCGAACAGTGATAGAGCCGAATTCCGAGAGCGAGTCAACAGTGGCGCCATCGACGGCATCGTAGTAACAACTCAAAGCGAAGTACAAGCCAGTGCCGTTGCCAGATGCTGCAAATTGGACAGCATCGTTCATGAGCGTGAGTGCTCCGGCTCTGCTCGACGCGTGGAAACCAGGATCAGTGCCGATGAGGATGATATTGCCCATCACAGCAGGGCTCCATTGCTTCTTGGTGCTGTCCAAAAAGGCAATATCATCGACGGACCCACAATCAGGGTCCGGAACGATGATGGCCTTGTACTTCTCAAAGTCGGCGGTGGTATAGCCGGCCCATTCATCAGGAGTGGCCACATGAGCTATTCATCTGTCAGTCACTTGCTCAACGATGAAAGGGGAGGTCATCATACCTGTTAGACCTAGTACGGTTGTTGCTTGTGTATACTCCTGATACGTCAAATCATTGTAGAAGAGTAGATCTTCCGCCATGGCCCAAGTAGCCAGACCGGCCGAAGCCAGTCCGGCGAGCCGGCCAAGTCCCATGCTAAAAAGAAAAAGAGTGACTGAGTGGAATGTTCGGTAGGTGAGCCGAAGGAAAGAGACAGTGGTAGAAAGAGAGACAAAGTTAGGCGATATCCAACACCGTCAAAAAGGTGAGGTTCACCGACGACCAACCTGCTTTATACCAGAGTGAGAGGCATCCAGACTTGATCGCAAGTCATTGTCTCAGGCATCACGAGCCTTGTCTCCGAGCCTACCATGCTACGACCCGGAGAAGACGCTAAGAACGGCGTGTGGACTCAGGCTTTGATTGCTTGTTGAGTTGGTGGAAGACAAGAGGTGGAACTAGGTGAGTCAACAAGGGGAGGTGCCGTCATTGACTAGAGAAGGCATATGTGACGACCTCGCCTAGCATTGACTTGGGGCAGGAAGGAAGATGCCATGCCGCTGCTGGCGGAAGTCCTAATTGAACCTGTCACTGAGCCACATTTCACCCGGAGCGGCAAGTCCACGTCGACGTCCACTTGGGCAGGGAAGCCAATAGATCGCCAAGATAGCAGACACTGAGTCTGATGATCATGGTGACGCCGTTGGCAAAGGGGATACCAAGTACACGGGCCTTTCGCTAAATGAATTGATATGCACGATAGCTGTCAGATTCACAGGAAAGATAGCACGGCGTGCTAGCCATGAGGTGGACACATGCAAGCAAGGCCGGCAGATGCGTGGTTCTGGTGACACGAAGGTCAACGGCGAAATTAAGATGCAAGACAGAAGTGCGATGGTCTGTCCAACACCAGAGTCTGGGGACGGTCATCCAGATCTCAGCCACAGTTGATATGAGTGCTCATGTTTGAGATAGAGGCGAGGACATGTGCATGGCGCGCTCATGAAAACGTAGCAAGCAGACAAGTAGACTTGAATCGCCCCAGAGAGGCGTCTTGCACAGCATCTAGGTACCTGCATGTGTCTTAGCACGCCACGAGAGAGACCACACAAATAGGTGGATTTGACGTCAATATGCTGAGTGTGTGTGCCTGCTTTCCGAGGCAGACGAGATGCAGTATGCCTGGAGAACAACGTTCGCTTCTCGAGCCACCGCCACCGGCTTGCTGTTGCTGCTGCAGACGGTCGGTTTGTGGTGGCTCGTATTCACTAGAACGAAATGAGCATAGTCTGTTCCGGAAGTTTGCATTGTTGGTGTTGGACAGTAAGCGGAATTGAGGGTGTATCAGCCCTATCGTAGTGCTGAAGTGGCTTGGAGGAGTCGAATGACTTCAAGACCACGACTGTGAACAGTCTAGTGGTGATCCGCACAGCAGTCCAGGTGAATAATTTGTCCAGTATGTCTGTGAGGAGCACACACTTCATCTAAGGTCGAGCGAGACGGTGATGGACACGCCGATGGAAGTTAGGGGAATACAGACGCGCTTGCAGATGGTCACGAGAGGGTGATCTGGAGATTGATGGTCGTGTCCCAAATAGACTGCTTGCGTTAGGAATGCTCCGACGCTGTGGAAGGCCAGACGCATGGGCAATCAAAATAAAAGGAGACGCGGGCCACATGCGACGGCAACGCCGGCCACAGAGCATTGATGCTTTCGGTGCGACAAGTCCGCAACGGCGGCCGCCGGCAGCCTCGCCTTATCTTACATATCAGACCTCCGTGGCCAGCCGAACGGCATCCGGGATACTGGACATCTGAGACTGGGATAGCACTATGTGCACACCGAAACGCGTCCAGCTGGACCTTTCATCGCGACAGTACTGTATCCATCAATAAGGGAGGTACACCAACAGCAACGGCAACTGCCTCATTGACTGATGTAAAGAGTACAAGACCTAGGTCATCAAAGCGAGTTTGGTTACGTCGCCTGAGCGATGTATCCCCAAAGTTGGGCAGAAACGGTCTCATGATTTGTGACTCTCGACTTCAGCATCATTACTCACAATAGAGACTTGAGGCCGACTCTGGACAGATCCTGAAGGGTCAATGACAAAGTCTAGCTCGTCCGTTCTTGGGCCCACCCACGACAAGCATCTTGTGGTATGCGCCTGGTACCTATTACCGAGGACTTTCGTAGCATCCTGCCAGCAAGTCCACAAGCACGGGACGATGCATCAGCCGTGGACAGCATCAAGGGTTAGCAAATCTGTTTTCGAAACCAAAACCACCAGGCCGAGTCTTTTCCTCAGTGGTTCTTTGTTCCCGGCTCCCGGCTCCTGGCTCCTGGCTCCAAGCCATCTAATCTAGCAGAGGTGCGATATACCAACTGGGCAGCAGACTCGGTAGCCCTGACGTCGCATTGGCCGATTATGGAGTAGCTACGAAGGTCGGACCTCTGATCAGGATCGGACTTTACCACTCCGCTTCTGTTCGCAGCACTCCAGTCTTCGTGCTCTGGGTCGGTCTGTAATGGCACATGTGGCGTGTATCCATGCAGCCTGGACAATTGTGTTGCGAGTTGGAAAATAAGACTGGGCCGCGCAATAATTCGGAGACAGTCTTGAGCACACCTTGATGGTAGGTATACTCTCCTCCACAGCTTGTCTGCAGTCAGTTGATTCCGGAGCAGAGCTGGCATACTGAGTTTGCTTGTGAAGCGACGACCACGATTTCAGCGAAGGTTTGCGCGCTCCAGTGCTCTCGTCGAGATTGAAAATCATCTGTCGTCGCATGGAACGACCAAACGTGCCACAACACTCAGGTTCTGCGCGCTGATCTTGTCCATAGCGTCATGCTGGAATGTGGGATCATCCTGAGGACCATGTATTCACCCACGAGTTTACCCGTAGGCATGGTCGACATGTACGAAGTAGCACTGGTGCGAACAGCGTGCCGACCAGGTCACTGGCGCACCTCTGCCCTCCTTATCGCCGGCTATTTCTGGCTGGAAACCAAGAATAAGCCTTTTTGATTTCAACTCAAGGAGAGATGCGCTGCCCAGGTGGTAATCACGCGAAGCTCATACGCAAATAGAGTGCTCAACCCCGCAGACTTATCTGCTGCTATGTGTCGTACAACATGCAATCCGAGCTCGCAGGTGGCACTGCCCACTAACAAATTCTCCCAAGCACTTCACCACAAATTGGTACAGTTTAGAGTTGCATCGGCTTGTCTCGGAGCATTGGCAGTATCCTATTCGTGCGTCACTCAACAATCATCGTAGCCGACGCTGGCCGTGAACGGAGAAGCACATTGAGCCTTCCCACATGTCGATCCCTGACGATGACATGATCAAAAGTATATAAAATACTCTGCCCCACTCCCCTCACTTCTGCGTCCTTATTTTATTCACACCTCACCCTTTCTCACGGATATCATTCGTGTAACACTAAAGCAGAGACACAGCCTCTATAACAAGGTGAATCAACTTGGCACTAGCTTGTTCCCCCTGGCTCAATATACTCTTCCTCACCTACTAATCATGCTCAGATAAACTAAACCTCGCAACCCGGTACTACAAACCCTCCACTGAGGCCATGACGCCCTTCGGTGGTAATGTCATCCAGCATGATGACTCTCCAGGTAAATATCAACAAGCCATGAGCCGGTGCCAATCTTCCCGGGTTGCCACTTTCTGCTCTCTCACCATCACGGTGGGAGGCTAGTCTGCGGCAACCCGCGGTCGAGCGGCTGAGATTATACGGCCGTTTTGGAACTTGATCTGGATAATACCAGCGGAAGGATCATGCGCTCTCCCCATTCTCTCCCAATCCCCCAAAACATTCATTCTAACATAAGCAGACTCAACATGGCTCCTTCCGCTATCACCAGCTCCCCCGAGCTCCAGGCCTCTCAACTGGCCGTGAAGAAGCCTCTCAACACCACCACACCCACTACTGACAGTAAGACCCTCGACGCCATGATGGGCCAATGGGACACCTTCACCTTCGCGCCCATCCGCGAGTCCCAAGTCTCGCGCGCCATGACGCGCCGCTACTTCGCCGACCTGGACTCCTACGCGGAGTCCGACATCGTCATCGTCGGCGCCGGCTCGTGCGGGCTCAGCGCGGCCTACACGCTCGGCAAGGCGCGCCCGGACCTCAAGATCGCCATCATCGAGTCCGGCGTCGCGCCCGGTGGCGGCGCGTGGCTCGGCGGCCAGCTGTTCTCGGCTATGGTGATGCGCAAGCCCGCCGATGCGTTCCTGACGGAGATCGGCGTGCCGTTCGAGGACGAGGGCGACTTTGTGGTTGTCAAGCACGCGGCGTTGTTTACGTCGACTGTGCTGTCGAAGGTGCTGGCTATGCCGAACATCAAGCTGTTCAATGCCACTGCTGTTGAGGATCTGATCACCCGCCGTGACCAGCCTAACGGAGGTGTGCGTATTGCGGGTGTGGTTACGAACTGGACGCTGGTGTCGATGCACCATGATGACCAGAGCTGTATGGATCCCAACACCATCAATGCGCCCGTCATCATCTCGACTACCGGCCACGACGGCCCCTTCGGTGCGTTCTCGGTGAAGCGTCTCGTCAGCATGAAGCAGCTGGAGCAGCTGGGCGGCATGCGTGGTCTGGACATGCAGACCGCCGAGGATGCCATCGTCAAGGGCACTCGCGAAATCGTCCCGGGCTTGATTGTGGGCGGTATGGAATTGTCTGAGATCGACGGTGCAAACCGCATGGGTGAGTGCTCTGTGGAAGTCTGTGTTTGTGATTATGGCTAACCTGTCAAGGCCCAACCTTTGGTGCCATGGCACTCAGCGGTGTCAAGGCGGCGGAAGAAGCTCTGGCTGTGTTCGATATGAGAAAGGCTCAGAACGACCAGTGAGGGACCGGAAAGGATAAGTTATGTGGAGAATTCGTCTCGTAGATTGATGTCGGGGCAGATTGTCAACCCAATAACCGCAGGTCCCCTTCGTTCTAGTTGTTTTTAAAGCTCTTGACACCGACTCGCTGGTCTCAATACAGTCCGTTCTGATGTCACTACTTTTGCGTATGTCAATTGTGCACACCACGAGTATCGAATAATCAGCTAGCACTTAGCATGACGTGCCTGCCTTCGTTCAACAGTGCTGTGTCTTTGCTTGTGTGTTTGAGGGTGCGAGTACATGTTCATGCCGGCAGCCACGAGGAGCTATTGGCCACTACGCCTCGACCTTCAAGTGTTTGGCCAGGGCTATCGCATAGCCCAAAATAGTCCCGCTCCAGCCGAGGATATAGTATTAAAGTGCTGATTTTCTAAAATAAAAAAAAGAGAGAGAAAGTGAAGGACGAAAGAGCAACAATATGTCCAATGTATCCGAGTGCTACCTACGGTAGAATTGCGCGGCTTGCCCCCTCTCCCACATGCTCACCTCCCTCACTGTCTCTTTTGAGACAAATCCCTCGAGATATCCCTCTTTACAATAATACCTCGTCCGTTCCCCATTATGGCCTACTGGCTGTGCGTGGACCCGAGATCGCCATACTGGCCGCTGCTGATATTTGCCCCGGAAGGACGCCCAGGTGTCATTGAAGAGCCACCGAAGGTTTGCAAGGCGAAAACTGGTCCGCTACCGCTCCGGTTCGATCTCTTGCGTGAATTTGGGGCAGAGGATCCAAAGATCCGGGGAAAGCGGCTTTGTACGAGTCTTTGAAGAGAAGAGGCGGAGCCGCAGAAAATGGCTGGGCGGGATTGTTGGTAACTGAAATTTGTCGAGGCCCTAGAGTGGACTGGAGAGACGACCGAGGACAGGGCTACTTACCAAGATAGATCTCCATCTCACACCATTTCAGAGAGTCAGCGAAGTAGTAGTACTGCTCTTTTTGATATACGAGCAAGCGACCATATGCGAATCTCACCCAATCAGCTTTTGCAATGGTGATCAGCTTAGAATGCTAAAGCCTGGTCTAAAGCCAGGTGGTCTGGAATACGTCTTATACTATGTATGGGTTTTGAACAACATTCGTGTGCATATTTGCAACTGCGACGAATCCAAGACCAAAGACGAGCATGAGGCTCAACTTTCGCCGAAGAGGTAGTTGTAGGCTTCAGACCAACGGCATTGGTGTGCTATATAGGGCGACATCTAAGATAATAATTCCGTGCAAAGTCACGTAAAGCCATCAGTAATCAGCGGAAACTGAGGTTGAGCCAGGGTAGGACAGGTGCTGCTGTGCGAGCACCTCCTAGCCATAGAGTACATCGGTCAAAAGACTTACTCGATGATTCCATCCGCGTCGTAAAATTGCTGCTGTGCATCCGCAGCCATACAATGACCTTTGACGGTGCCAGTTGTGTCCCAAAAAATAGAGGATGGGGTGCAGGAAAGGGCCAAAATAAAGAAGCTTGCAATGGAGAAGCCAGTCACGCTGAATATGAGAAAGTAGACAACCCAACGCATCTGGGGCCGCCGGTCGAGGCGCAGGTAAAGCATGAGCAGGCTCATCTTCACGAAGAAGACGCTCAGTACGTAAAGTAAGCAAGTCGAATTTTGGAATAGACGGCTTGTAGCATTGGCGTGTAGTCGCTGGATGCTATTTGGCTCACTGTGAAGAATCACGTAGGATGTTTCGATATGCCGTGACCCATGGGACTGGATGCATATGATCTTCTCGACCTCACGGGGCTCTCAATTGGACTTACAGCGTGTGCCAACTCCGTAATAGCTCCCTGTCATGTTGTTTAGTATTAGCAGTCTCCTTCTCGAAATGATCATATCTCGATCTGCCACGGGGTAGACCCTCACCAATCATTGAGGCGATACTAAGCCCTAGTGCAAAATCTTGTTGATTGAAGAAGTAATTCAGTAGCAACTCAGGAAAGACTGGGCTACGAGGCAACTTTGGGTCGAAATCCATACCGTTCCTGACAACATAAGGATTGAAAAATGAGTCTCGGTTAGCCCTCAAATCTGAACACCTTGAGCAAGGTAGCATATTCAAACTTGCCATCATCAGTTCCAAGCCCTTTGGTAATCACTGCTCTTGTGTAAAATCGCAGTACCATGACGATGGAAGTGAATCCCATGAAGAAAACTCCCAAGCCGACACTGCACCCTGGCGTGTGTCCGGTTGGAGAGTCCGCTGCTGTATGTGATGCTGAACCATCGTATGCATCGTTTGACAAGAAGATCGATCAAAAATTTGCACGTGAGCCAAGGCAGAGCCCAACATATCAGTTTAAACGATGCACCGAGAACAGAAGATGCTACTCTTTCTCACCTGGGCGTTTCTTTGACTGCCCAGGTGATACCTAGGTATTTTGGCGGCTGCATCCTTCCCCACCCTACTGCGTGTTGTGTGATTATGATTCTCAGACTGGTGCAGGGACCCTAGACATTCGAGGATGTACGTTCAGCGGCGCGGCTCTGCCGGAAAATTGAGTCACATGTGGTACTTTAACACTGCCTTCGTATTTCGTCCCATGTGTTGATCGTTGTAAGCATGCAAAGCGACCGACCGAATGGAACCCGAGGAGACACTACATCATTCAGCTTCTTATGCAGATTGTACCCCGGATGTCGCTTTGATTGGTCCGATGCCATGCACCTGAGCCTTGATTGTCCCACACGCGCAGCTGCTGTGGCATGGTACACAGTAACGGCATATCCAAGACCCATGCCTCACAGACCAAGAAGTGAGTCGGAGACAGCCTGAGCAGGGGAAGGCGTGGAGATCTCTCGCGGAAGAACAGTGGTGGAGGATAGCAAAAAGCCCCAAAAATGTTGAAAATATCTCGATCCAGCTTCTCAAAGTTGATGAAGCGGCTGAGCTCGCGTGGTTGCCACTCGTTGCACACTTGCGCTGCTAAGTTTAAGACCGCAACCACCTGTCAGCTAGCGAAGCATTGTCCGTTCACGTAAAAGCAGGCGGGTCAACAGAGTAACATGACCCAATATAGTAGTAGGCTCCTTGCGAGAGAATGCTTCCATGATACATCCGGCACTACAGCGGAGAAAGTGCCACAACACTCCGGTACTCTAATGCGGCACAACTTGAACAGTCCACTATTGCAGGATCATCATGATATGACCACTGGGGCTGCGAAGATCTCGATTGCGACGACGGGCCAACTTCGACTTAACACAGCCACAAGAAAGTCCTCGATAAAAAGGCTCGACTTCTTGAGCAAGTACTGTATTCTGCGCCGTCTGCTCGCTCTTATCTCAGATTTAATATCACCACATTGCACATACTCTTATCCCATGGCAACCAAAATTCTGCTGACCGGCGCAACGGCTACGCCGGAGGTACAGTTCTGCATAATTGGCCGCCTGCGACGACAATAATGTGTGTCAAGCTGCTGTGGCAGTTCTAGTACGCGGGGAGGAGCGAGCGCAGAAGCTCTCCAAATCGTATGATGACCAGATCAACTGCAAATTTCAATGATTGGGATGAGACAGACTTCCTGTGCGTATCAAGCATGCCTGAAGATACCGTAGTCATCTGGAAAATGGAGGATACTGACCGATCAATACAGAACGGAAATAGCAAGCCAGCACGACCTAATCATCAACGCCGGCTCAGGCTTCCGCCCCCCAAGCGCAGCAGCGCTCGTCCACGGCCTATCTCAACGTACCAACCGTAAAGGCGCCGCATGGATGCTCCACACCAGCGGTTGCTCCAATATCTGCGACCGGCCCCTCACAGGCACACCGCGGCCCGACGCCGAGTACACCGGCGCCGACGCCGGCGCCGTATACGATTTCGAGTACGCCCAAGAGGCCCTCGAGCCGTACGCCCAGCGCACATCGGAGCTCCTCGCGCTTGACATGGGCGCCGCCACCGGTGTGCGCGTCCTGAGCATCCAAGCGCCGGCCATCTTCGGCACTGGGTCGGGGCTGTTCCAGCGCGCGGGGCTGATGATTCCAATTATGATGGGGTATGTGCTGGAGCGTGGGTACGAGTTCCAGCTGGGGGATGGCACGGGGGTCATCGATTATGTGCACGTCTCCGACCTTGCGGACCTGTATGTGCTTTTCGTGCGCAAGTTCCTCGCGGATGGAGGCGAGGAGCTGCCCTCTAGTAGGGAGGGAATTGTCTTTCCCACGGCGGGCCGTGTGTTGATCAGGGACATTGCGCAAGGCTGCGTGGATGCGGCGTTTGCGCGGGAATCTTGCCGCGGAGCGATACGCCGTCTCAGCCAGAGGTGCGTGAGATTGACTTGGCGGAGGCGGCGACGACGACGGCTGGGAATGTGGTGGTGGCAGAGTCCGGCTGGGCTGGGCACCGCAAGACGGTCGGCACCGTTGCGAGGAGGCTGGGTTGGAAGCCGGCGTATGGTGCTAAGGCATGAGAGAGGGACTTTGCTGATGAGCTGGAGTGGGCGCTGCAGGGCAGGCGTGGGGTTACCATTGACAATTGCATTGCTCAAAAGAAGGAGTGACAGCAAGGCTGCCAACTAACCTCTTGAACAATTTTTCCCAAGGTCCTGCGGGACCAGCAGCCACTCCCCGTCCAACGCGCATAATGTCATGCATATTGCTCCGTTGACTTTGCACGTTCCCACCGAAGATACGGAAGTTGATCGGAATGTGTTGTAGATGATGTAAGTTAAGCACGATCGAGTAGAAAAGGGGGGGGGGAGGTCTTGACACATTCTTGTTCATAGCCTATCAAGGTTCTACTTGAGAGAATCTATGTTTTCCCCCCACTTTTTCCTATTCACGACTCCACATCAACATATCATATCACCTTCTTCATCTTAACACCATCTGACGCAACCGCCGTTTGGCTGTCCAAGGACGGTCCCCAATCTACTGTAAATGCCGCCTGCTGTCTTCCCTCTGTTCTCCACAATAGCGCGCTTCGACGTCGTCAGCTTGTGCTGCCGTGAACCGCCGTTGCCCAAACACAATCCCAACAAGGGAGCTTGTATGCAGTTCGCTGTGCGAATGAGAACGTTTCCATGGGGGCTGGGATCTCAAAACACATTGGCCAAATTACTGGTCCATGCATCGCCTACTGGTAGTCCTCTAAGCCCAGGGCTTTCAGATCCTTGAGGACTTCGTTCTTGGTCGCAATCTTCTTGAGCTGCGTGACCTCAAGTTCCTCGTTGGCAGCTTTGCGCATCTCAAGGTCCTCGATCGCCCGCAGTTTCTTTTGAAGGGCCCTGACCTTCTTGGCGTTGGGGTTTTGGGACTGATCTGCTTCAGCAGGCTGTCCTGCGTGAGCTGAGGCCTGCTCGGCTGCCTCCGGCGCAGCTGCGGCTCGCCCGGATGGCGTGTGGTCCCGGTTGCTGTTACGACCGCCACGGGGACCATTCGGAGGCCTGCGAGACTGATTGCGAGATTGGCTGTTCTGCTGGCCACCGCGGCGATCGCGGCTACCGTCCTCGCCGCCAGATCCGCTTCCGTGGCCTTGCGGTGGGGGTGCCAAGCCACCTTCGTTGTTGCCCTCACCGCCGTTTGTCTTCTTATTTCCGCGCTTCTTCTTGTTCTTCTGAGCCGCCTTGGACAGGTTCTCGTCACCAGCGGGGTCAGCGCCGGGAATAGATGAGCGAGCAGGCTCAGCTCCGGGCACCTCGCGACGGGACCGTCCGAACCCATTGACGCCCACGCCATTAGAGGAGCTGATGTTGCCTATCACATGAGCTGCGCCGCCCTCGTCTTCCCGTTTGAAGTGGAGAGGCGTCATTGTTCCACGCGCTCCAGGGGGGCGGTATGCTCCCACAGGCTTGGAAGGAGTCTTGACAGTAGCCTGGTAGGCTGCCGCGGACGTATGAGCCTCGGGAATCGACGTCAAAGGGTCGAACTTGGCGAGCTTCTCGGCAGGTATGGGGCGCCACATGACGTTGTACAGCTCCACCATGTCCTCGTGGTACACAATGCGTCCGCTGACATGCCAAATCTTGACACCGTTGTCGACGCGCAGACGGGGCGACGTCGTGGCCGTCATGATGTAGGCGTTATCGGGACTCCACTCGCAGACACTGGGGTTGCCGCTCTCGATAGTGCAGACCTTGCGGTAGTCTCGCTCGAGATCGTAGATGTCAATCTGACCGGCCAAGTTTCCAAAGCCAGCGACCAACACAAAGCGTCCAGTGGGGGAGTACGTAATGGTATTGCGCGGACCCATAGGGAACGACTGGATAGTCGCACCTCGGTGGTTGAACATGGTGGTTTTCGCGGGCATGTAGCCGTAAATGACTCCAAACTCCCTGCCGGTGGGAGACCAAGCGACATCGTGAATGGGACCTTCCTTGTCCAGAGTGACACGAGCGTCGAAGTCTCCATTGGCGCTCAACAGGTAGAGAGTCGTCTCTCCGTAGTAGCTCTTGTTGGATTTGTCCACATCTGTCTGTGCGAGCACGATCAAGCTGGAGCCCTGCTGGTTCCACTTCATCTGAACCTTGTCGCCCTTGAAAAATGTCTTCTGGGAAATGGGACTCGCGAACTGGGGAACATTGAAGACCTTGACGGCAGCAGGTTGTCCCTGTGAACGCGTATTAGCATCTATTCCAACGCGAAATATTGACTGGGGAGCACAATCGCATACCTTTCTCTCTGGCACGAAGACTGCCACGTTGTGCGATGTTCCGGGTGCAAGAGCGAAGTTGGACACACCCTCGGCTATCAATTTGTTCCAGACAGTTTTGAGGTCGTGGCTTTGGTAGAATTGGACCTCGTTGGTAACCTGACGAGCGCAAAACTCCTCGTCGGCCGTGTACTGCAAGTTCCAGCCGCTCTGCGACTTCTGGACGAACTTGCCCAGTGGCTCTTTGGGGGCGCCCTCGGGCAGGTCCTCAACAGTACGCCAGATCTTGAGGTTCTTGGTGGCATCGCCGTTCTCGTCCTTGGCAGGGCGTTCCAAAGTGGTAAGGAAGGTGCCGAGTGGGGAGAAACCCAGCTCGTTGACCAGAGCCAGGCCAGGAAGCGAGGTGACGATGTCCCCAGTGGTGGCATCAGCAACACTCACGCCGTCGTTGGCTGCGAAAGCGAAGTAGCGACCACAGGCAGAATATGCACAACACCGGAAGGTTCCCTCGCGCTTGTCGAAGCCAGGGACTGACGAGTATGAAGCCGAGCCATCGGCGGCAGGTCCAGACTTGGCAGCGTTGAAGAGGCCGACGGCCTTCTGGGTGCGGTAGGAAAACTGCAGTGGACTGGCCATGACTAGTCAAAGTCACAGAGTCTTGTGATGCAGAGTTTGGGAGCGGAGGTAAGGACTCGTTCGTTTCGACTGGTTGCAGGGGGCGGCAATGGTTGTCTCTTTTGATGCTTTTGGAAGTGTCTTGTAGACCTGAACGGTGCGAGCGATGTCGTGTCTCGGAAGAGTTCTACTACTGCTGACTGCTGCAAGGCGCAAGCACGACTCAAATACCCGTGAGAGTAGGTCTGCAACAAATGGCGGTCCACAGAGAGTAGGCTGACTTGGTTACTAGGTCGATGCGATGTAGTTTGGTGAACGGCTTAATCGATTGCAGTCACGGCTGTGACGGACAGCTACAATGGAGATGTCGTGCAAGAGTACCGGAAGGCAAGAGATAGAAGTTCAGTCAACAGGATCAATGTGTAGACGTTGATCAAAGAGGCCTAGAGGTGTGTAGAGCAGGTAGGACAACTTCGAATTGTATAGGGACTTGGGCAAGATTGCGCGTCGCCGACAGGACCAGAAGGATACCAGTGAAAGAAGAACGAGGTGAAGGGGGGTAGAGAGGCGAAGAAAGCACCCGCGAAGGGAAGGTTGGCGGCGCGGAGGGTGTGTGTGTTTGGTCTGTGAGAAAGGAAGAGGAAAAGACGAAAACCGTGTTGTGACTGCGCCCGTTGCTTTGCTTGCAATTTTCAGAGCAGCCGTGTCAGGTTGCGCTTGGGTCAGCCTAGTAAGCCTGCAAAGGGCAGGCCCTGTCCCTTGTTCGATGTTAGTGTGCTCACAGGAAAGTATGGCATTTGCCTAACTTTGATAATGCTGGCCCATCGGCTTTACGAGAAACAGCCATTCTTTCTGTTAAAGGAAGTTACAGATCCAGGATCTGTTATGCACCATAGTTGAATAATAGCGTTCAGTCTTTTCAGCTTCAAGAATGGATACTTGCCAATACTGTAGAAGTGGCGGAATAGTATAGAGACCTGTGTACTTGAAATGGCACCTGTGCAAGTAATAGCACATCTTCCAAGGTTGTCTGCTTGTGGTTACTCTGAAGCCCTGGTCGATGAATATAGGTAGTCTCGACATTCATTTCAATCGCTAATGACAGAACATACAGAACACAGGCTATTCCTCCTTCAAATATCACAAATCCAAAAAGATGTCGCACCTAAGCATCACACCCCTTCCCGATTCCTCAGTGGGTCTGACAGCTCACGCTAATCAGTGTTTGGTTTAGAGGCAGTCAAATGCCGCCCGCACCTGAATTCTAGACCAGAAGTCCACATGCTCAGGTACTTTGCTCTGCAAGCTGACCACCCCTCTTGCTTGATTTCTTACAGTACTGGTGCCTTAGCTACAACAAGTGTCCATTGGCACCTGGATACGGTGGCTGCATTGGACACATATTCCAAGAGGACGGCCTCGTGAGTAGAAAGGGCATTCTAGGCCACGGATTCAAAGACCACACAGTGTGTTTGGGACATTCACCTCTGGCATGCCTTTGGAACAGCCACCAGGATAACCAGCTCCATCGTAACTACCTGTGAAATTTTGGCATTCCAAATTTGCATGAGGGACGAACATTGGCCTCGTCTGCTCAGGTCCTATTTTTCAAGCCGTGGCCCTGGCATCCGTGGTGAGGCTCTTGCCTATTTTCGCGTCGACAACATTGGAAGTGACATCTACGCACCTTCCTTCACCTTGCTGGGTGTAATACCTACTTAGTACTACTTCAACCTCCCCAATCAACGGAATACTTCTGAACACTAGACATTTCACACTTGACATTTGATTTTGGGCCTTGCTCAACATCTTATATCGATACTAACACTACGCCTTGCCTCTGATTACCATCCTCACTGTTGCACACGACACATTGCATATTGAGTGTTGCAGGCCCCCGCCAGCCAGCCAGCGACCGACTGATGATCAACACAACACCATGGCTTCCGCGCCTCGGCTACGGCGTATGCTCCAGGAGCGGAAAAGTCTGGAGGAAGAGACAAGCGACTGTGAGCGGTCTCGACTCCATTTGTCGAACCCCAGTACTGACATCTCACCATAGTCGCCTGTTTCTTTGAAGATGAAAACATTTTCGAGTTCTTCGTCTACCTTGTCGCGCCTGAAGACTCCGTCTACCGTCACAAGCTAATGAAGTTGGAGTTCGTCATTCCTCTCAACTACCCCGAGGTTTCCCCCGAGGTCAAGTACATACAGCACCGGGGCTCGCGCGTACACCCAAATTTTTATTTCAACGGCAAAGTGTGTCTCAGCGTCCTTGGTACCTGGCCTGGCGATCCCGTCAGTATAACCCGCCCTACTGGGGCGCACTCCAAGCTTTCAAAGGACAAGCCTCAAACTAACCACCGAGAGTTCGAAGTGGACCACGGGCATGACGATGGAGGCATTATTGCGAACCATCCAGTCGCTATTGGATAATAAGCCCTTCCTACATGAGCCTGCAAGTCAACAGACAAACGACCCCGAATTCAGCGAGTTCGTTCGTTACGCCACTTAGCGCTGGCTGCTGCTCGACTATCTGGAAAAGGAGACCCATCCCCGTGCCAAAGCCTGGTTGCAAAAACATTTTGCCAAGCATGCCGACAGGATGACAGCAGAGCTTGCTCGACAACAGGACTTGCCTAGATTTGACCCAAAAGGCGGGAAACAACACCGTTTGAGCTTCAGCGCGTTCCCGGACGCTACGTTCGAACTCATCGCAAACTACCCGAGACTTCTCTGTGGCTTGCAAGACGCTATAGAGGCGTCCAAAGCCGCACAGCCAAGCGTCGATGCCTTGCCTGACACTAGTAGAGCAGAATATCACGCCGCAATGCTTCGAGACTTGGAAGCTGATCACAGAGCATCTCGTACATTGCCGGCCTGGGTGACCGACGCTTCTTTCACGATCGACGACACCGTCGCAGAGCACCAGCACTTTGACAATCCATCAAGCTCGCAGAACCCGCACCCGCACCTCGGTGATCCGTCGACTAATAGCTCGCATTTTATAGCAGCGGCTCCACCCATGACTGCTACTACCACTGCTGCTGCAGCTGGTACCTCACATGATGGTTCAGGAACTGAGTCGAAGCGGAAAAGCTCAGGTGAGGACGGCTCGCCGGCCAGTAGCCACGCATCAAATAAGCACAAGAGGGATGCGGAAGAGGCCGACTCGCCTTGACTACAATATAGTTCGCGTACCACTTGCTGGCGCACCCACCGAGGATCGAGAAACCGTCAGAGGCTTGGATAATGAAGGCTTTCAAGAACATCACCTCACAGTTAGCCTGTGCTTCTTCACTGTATGTATTGAAGGGATATTCTCCATTACTAACAAACAATCATTTCGGGGCACCGTCAGGAGTAGCTGCTTAGGAGGCGGTAAAAGCGCCAAGCTGTATATTTCGTCAAGATATTGGTTGCTTGTGGGCGTTTGTTTGCCCAGGTGAGCTCGATACATCAAGTTTCTGTAACAAGGTAAGTCATCAATCCAGTCTGTGATTGTACAGCCTGAGAATCAGTTGCTGACAGTGAAGCTGTTAGCAACACTGCATGCAAGAGCTACTGAGTAGTTGAGAGATTTTCGGGACATGCTCCATGCATCATGTCTTTTCGAGAAGACTTACAGCTTGTATCCTCTCCAGGAGTGCTAAAGCATGACTTGGTGTCTCCTTCAAAGAGACCACTGTTTCTTTGCATCCGAGCAGCAGTATGGTCTGTGTTACAGATCAAAGAATGGACATTGGTAGCTATTTAGCTTCAATTACACGGTATCCAATTATTCATCTTCGAACTTATCAAGTCCTTTGCTATCTGTGTATCTGTGATTCTCGGCATCCCCTCTGAATACGATCATCTGCAAACAATCCCTATGAAGTCTTTAGAGTCTCCCTGCTTACTCTCCCAGGAAAGACATCCTAAGTAGGTTCTTTGCATTAAAAGGAGGTAGTAGAGTAGTGTGGCTCTGGGATGTTTGCTAATTGGTTTCAAACCACTAAGTACTTCATGTGGGTTGTGTGGGTTGGCAATGATTCCTCTTTCAATTTGACAAAGTAGTCCAATCACAAGCCAGACCATGGCCACTTATACCGTTGCAGCAACACCATCTGTCTTGCTCGGATTTTTATTTATCTTCAATTGGGTATGTAATGCCGTGAGTGAACGTTATCTCTTTTCCAGCCAGAGCCACGTCGCCTATAATACAACAACCTTTCATTTAGAGTGGAAAGTTTCCTTTTACACAAGGCTCAGAGGTTGCACGTCTGAGTCAGCCTCCCGAAACTCCCTCGTCGGTTTTGCCCCGGAACGCCTTCCTCCCGTCGCTCACAATGCTATCCAGCCGTCAGCTGTCCCCTCTCCCCGCTTTACGCATCGATGAAATTCTTGACGTTGTTCAACCACGACAGGTACTCCCTGTGCTCCTTCATGTCCATGTAGTCGGGCACGAACACGGCCAGCTCCGAGTTGATGCCGCGCTCCTCAAGGTACTGCTCCATCAGTAGCTGCAGGTCCTCGTCGAGGGTGCCGAACGCCGGGCCCGGGTAGACGTCACGCTCCTTGTGCACGGCCTCCGGCGAGGCGCTGTGCGCGATGGCCGGGTCGTGGTAGTAGTACATGTTCTCGACGATGATGGCGCCGTCCTGCACGGACGCGTCGATGTTGAGCGCGCCCTGGTTGTCCTTCTCGACCACGATGTTCAGGCGGCACGTCACGCCGGGCTCGGTGGCGGCCTCGCCGTCCTCGATCTCGCTTTCCTCAGTGGCTTCCTGCTGCTCCTGGCCGGTCATCTCGTTCACCAGGTCGCCGTCCTCGTCGGCCATGGCCTCGTCGTTCTCGAAGCTGTTTTCGAGGTCGTTGAGGTCGGCGATGGAAAAGGTTACGGTGATCCTGAAAAGCCACACGCATTAGCAACCCATTCAGCATTTTTAATATCCGCTGTGTCTATACTCACTTCTCGTTGCCATAGGTGCGGCTAAGCACAACATCCTGCATGCCGGGTGTGTCCTTGATGTCGAACGGCCCGTTCTCGAGGAAGTCCTTGACGCTCACGGGCAGCGTCTCGGTCTCCTTGACGCCGCTCTCAAACTCCATCTCGGCGGTAAGCTTTGCGCTCAGCTCACCATCGACATTGCCGGCCGCGGATCTCCGCAGCAGCGACGTAGAGAAGGCGGAGAGTTTTGTGCGGGCGGGCGTGTACTGCGCGCGCAGGAGGGTGCTGGGGCGCGCGATGGTGGCAGGGCGAGCGATGCAGTTGACCGCGCGGGGCGCGGAGCGCGCCATAGCTCGTGCGGAGAACATTTTGGGTGGCTGTGATGTGCAGAATAGAGGAAATGAGGAGGACACGACCGGGTTAAGGGGCTGTGAAGGAAGAAGTTGTGTTTTCAGCTGTGGCAGGATATTGCGCCTGTGGTTGAGCTGAGCTTGTTTCTTGTCGAAGCTTCATGGAAAAATCTAAGAAGACAAACATTTGACCACTGACAGGGATCCCCTATCCTGCAGCTCGACATCGCCCCCCACTTTTCATGACCCACCAGTACAGGATGATAGTTTCCATTGAGTTTGGAGAGGTCTTTTTGAATTCTTAAATGGGTCTTACAGATGAATGATCAGGCCAAAACGGTGACGAACAAATTCTGAGAGCAGGCATATGGAACATATATTCTCTGAAATCGATGCAAACATACTCTAATGTCCAAGTGATCATCTAATGTGATATTTACCAACTGCGTTGAGCTTTCTCGCATATGTCCACACCAACATCAGTTATCGTATACACAGCCTTCACCATCTGCAGTTCATTTATGAAATCGCCACCTCATCTTCGAATAGACCGCCTTTCGCGTCCCTGCTGAGCCTTGACCTCAGCTCCGTCCCTACAGCTCCAACACCTGCTCGAGGTCTCGCTTTTCTCGTTGTCGACTGTGCCGCAGGTACCAAATATTCCGTATCCTTTTGCGTACACGCATATGTTCTCTGATATCAGTATCGTCTCCTGACTTTTGCAGACCGAGCAGATCCTGATATGGGCCGTGAAATTGCACATGGCTGAGTTGTTAGTAGACATTTCATACCGTCGCTGAGTTCACCCCACTCACTGGGATAGGCAGGCGAGGAACACCGCGATTGCCAATGTTCTTTCTCCGACGGTGCGAGGTGATTTAGGTTGTGAGGTGAGGACGATGGAGCCGAGGTGTCGAGCCTTACCCTCTTGCTGGTACTCGATAAGACAGCGTATCCATTATATCCGAAAGGCTCTCCCGAGGCCCCAGAGAGCGGAACAGCGGAACATGTCCTCACATTGGCTTGATGTCTCGTTTCTTGACACATGTGCCACGCAATAGAAGGCGCAGAGAAGCCATGGGATAGTTCGCATCACGGGTGATCTGCTGCCGGCCCACACGTGAGCTTGAGAACCGGAGCCAAGCTCCACAGACTTGTCGCTGGTAGGTATCCAGCACTCAAGCCCCCTCGGCAGACCACGACTAGCGAATGACACAAGAGATCGCAGCCTTCCAGCTAGATCAGGCAGTATGAATGGCGGTCCATGGCGCGGAAGGTACGATGGGAATTAGAGAAAAGCCAACGTCGTGAAGTCCAGCTTGTGTCATGTTGTACGCTCGGAGGCGAGGCTGTGGAAGTTCACGATGAACGGATCTGGCAGAACGAAAGACAATTTGGAGACAGCCAACAACTGAGACGAAACCCGATTACTTTAGCCCAGGAGATATTGACCAGCTTCGCAGCTCATATTCGGGTAGCTGCCTATCTCATATAAATGGGTCTCAACAGGCCAATGACGATGACTGGAAGGCTTCTCGCCTCCATTGGGTCCCACGGAGCGAGGTCGCATTAGCCTCGTCGCACGGCAGACCCTGGTAATCGTGTGGCCACAATGCGTTCCTCGACTGACCAAACCGGCCTGCTGGATCTCAGCCTGGATGTCTGGTCTCGGACTATCAGCGCCGCATCCGGCATGAATTGCCGGTGCGCCCAAGCCCCGGTCAGTTGTCACAGGTCGAGTCTCCCAAAGAGCAAAACCATGAGTGCTGCTGGGACGCTGCGTCCATCAGCCACGCAGTCGATGGTTGATCACCTTGTCACGTCGTAGTTGTATCTGCTTTCACGCCTGAGGCGGCAGCCAATATGAATCAGCTCTAGCACGCTGAAGCAAATCCTCCATGGCGCGTCAAGCTTCGATTGACGAACAAGTGAGAAAGAAGGTTCAGCCAGTGGCTGAAAGCTGGGTATCATTGAAGTTGTTGCACGAGGACAGAAAGATCAGCAGTCCATAGAAGACTATCACTGAGCGCTGGGAGGAAACGCGGAGGGTCTGACATCGCCCGTCGTAGATATACGAACCCACGACAAGGAGGACAGCCCACCCCAAGCACCCTCCCATCTGTTCAGCAGATCGACATCGTTTTGCGTCGACAGAGCCGGAAGGTCTTGTGACACGGTCAGCGCTTGAAATTTGAACAAAAAGGTGGGTGAAGCCTACAAAAGCCATTCTGCTGCTCCTTTTGCAAAGCCTCGATCTTCAGCTTGAGCGCATCCTCTCGGGCACTGGGTCCCCTTCCAGGTCTGCGTGCCTTCTTGACGGTGTCGTACTCCTCATCATCTAAGTGGACAAATCTTATACAAACTTAGTAAGGTTGCGGAGATACGTAAAGAGTGACACTCACGCGTTGATGGCGATTTGGATCTTGGCGGCATCCAGCGGGCTGTTATCATTCTCCTGGACAGCGTTCTTAAAGAACTTGACTCTTGAGACTTCAAACTTCTTACATTAGCAAGACTGATCGGTACTCTTGATGAAATAGGCTGGTGGTGGCGGACTCAGAGGCTTATCTTGCTTCTTCTTGATGGCAATCATCTTCTCTAGGCGAGTGTCACGGACTTGGGCCTTGTGGAGGCGCTTGGAGTCGCGGGAAAAGACATGCAGGGCATCGATCGCGCCGTGCCTCTTCTTGGCGATCTGCTTTCTGGTCCGTTCGAGTGTCTTCGGCATCTTGTTGAGTGTTGCAGAGGATATCGTGTGTGAATTGAGTGGACTTGCTTGGTGTTCTGGAGTCTCAACTTCAATGTGCAGGGACGTTGATGAGAATGGATACGAATTGACTTTTTTCCGTGCTACTCGGCCGCTCAGTAGGGCCTGAACCTTACAGCCCCATTTAGCGCATGCAAGGTGAAGTGAACCTTGTCGGTCCCGTTGCCGGGCGGAGAGCACTAAATCTCAACTAGGAAGTAGCTTGTTTATTTTATCTGTAAATTGAGGTAAGTCGCGACCCCAGACGCGCCTGCACGCCGAAAGTCGAGATCTTGCGCGGCAAGCCATTCTTGATTGACGTCGTTGTGATCCCCAGTCTTCCAAACAGCTCGATCTCAACGTCTGCACTCTACTGGATCGCGTTCTGTTTTCGTCGTCGCCATCAGTTCGATTTGTACAACGTCTTTTCACCTTCACCGTTCTTCCGACCTTCATCTCCAGACACGTGCGTGTAGGAACACACCATACATCATATAAACACGGCTTCAACTGCGTGGTGAGGGTGGAACTGGCTCCAAAAACACGCGATTCGGCCTCATATCCTTGTCACACATGGCCTAATCGGATCCAACGACGAATCTTTCACCACCGTCGAGCCAGCTTGCTCAGTTTCTCGCCCACACTCCCAGATCCTTCCAACATCTTCCTTGGCGAGGGATCAAGATGGGCATCCAAGGTATGATGATATCCCGTTGTCACTCACGAATACCCCTTGTTCTTGGCTCAACAAAATTTGACATTTCCTACAGGGCTTCTCCCTCTGCTCAAGTCTATACAGAGGCCGACAGAACTCAAGAAGTTCTCGGGCGAGACCTTGGGTGTCGATGCGTATGGATGGCTGCACCGAGGTGCCGTTAGTTGTGCCATTGAGCTTGCCCAAGGCAAACCCACCAGAAAGTAAGACATCACTTCGCGAGTTCGACCTCAAGACATCTCGTCTAACCCACGTCTAGATATGTCGACTTTGCCATGCATCGTGTTAAAATGGTCAAGCACTTTGGCGTGACCCCCTACATGGTCTTTGACGGTGACTATCTACCCAGCAAAGCCCTTACCGAGACCTCTCGCGCCAAGCGCCGCGAGGACAGCAAGAAAGCTGGTCTCGAGCTGCTCAAGGCAGGCAAGCCTTCCCAGGCTCAGCTTGAGCTCCAGAAGGCCATCGACGTCACTCCCGAGATGGCCAGGCACCTGATAGAAGAACTCAAGAAGGAGGGCATTCCCTACGTCGTCGCCCCCTATGAAGCCGATGCTCAGCTCGTCTACCTCGAACGCCAGGGCCTCACCAACGGCGTCATATCCGAGGACTCTGACCTGCTCGTCTTCGGCGCCAAGCGTCTTCTGACCAAGATGGACCAGCATGGCGAGTGTGTTGAGATTCTACGCAAAGACTTCGGTGCCGTGCGAGAGATCTCGTTGACGGGATGGACCGATGACCAGTTCCGACAGATGGCTATCCTCAGTGGCTGCGACTACCTCGACAGCGTTGGCAACATGGGACTCAAGACATCGTATCGCATGATGAGGAAGTACAAAACGCCAGAACGCGTCATTCGAATGATGCAATTCGACGGCAAGTACCGGGTCTCCGAGAATTACCTGACCCAGTACAAGCAGGCCGAGTTGACCTTCATTCACCAACGCGTCTACTGTCCAGAAAAGCAAAAGCTTGTCCTTCTCACCGAGCCGCACTCGTCGTCACCATTGGATGTCGAGGAGATGCCCTACATCGGCGCGCGAGTTGAAGACAGTCTCGCTAAAGCCATCGCCCTTGGCGACGTCAACCCCATGACCAAGCAGCCCATTGTTCTGACCCCTTTGCCTGACAAGAGAAGGACCAGCGCTTCCTCCGCAATTAGAATAGCACTCACGACTCCTGGGCAGGGAACGCCACTGCCGGGCAAGCCTATTGACTCTTACTTCAAGGGTCATAGACGCATTCCCATGGGCGAGATGGACCGAAATTGTTTCTCAGCCGACCCCCAGAGAGTGGCCGCTCTCACACAGAACGGCTTAAGCCCTAGAGTCTTTCCTTTGCCTCGCCCATACCTCGATGACACCGGCGCGTCCCCATCGCCCCGTCCTTACACAGGTCCGACCATATCTCGCCGCCGCACCGAGCCGATTTCCAGAACGCTTCGAGACCTGGATCCAGCTTTTACGAGCAGCCAAAGAACAAGTAACTCCGCCAGGCGTATCTCAGTTACGGAGCCAAGACCGTCTAAGAAGGCAAGACTTTGCGAAGAAGATGCTACAGCCGGCTCCACAGAAGGGCGGCCTGAGAGGAGCAAATTCTTCCACTCTCACGATGAAACCAACTTGATGTCGGACGACTCGATCGAGGAGGCTTTGGCCAGCTTGCCGGACATTGGCGATGATTGGAAGATGGCAAGGATATCTGGCACACCAAAAACGCTACAGATTTTCCAGGACGAAGCGCCCATGGAGGAAGCCACGACATTGGATAACCAGGATGCAAATGACAACGGGCTCACCACAGACCACACTATTGAAGACGAATCGAAGAACCAAACCAGCGCTGTAGCTGGAGAGACAAGAGGCAAGTCACTGCGTAAAGTGCTGAAGGATTTCGCATGTACGCCGACCATGCCCAAGGCCACGAATGGGACACGGATGGCTTTCGGTTTCCCCACGCCAGCATCAAGCATTCAGGCATCACAACCGAGAGCGCTCCCTCCGACGCCTAACGAGACCCCGATGCAAACACCGCTCCAGCGTATGGGAGCTGTGGCGCTGCAACGCAACCGGGCCAGTGATTCGCCTGTAAGCAAGGCTCTAAAGTCTGGAGTCTCAAAGAAGCGGCCGAGCCTGGCCGAGTCACTCGACAATTTCCCCATCAATCCCTCTTTTGTTCCTTTGCCAAGAGTGGACTTAGAAGAGGTGGAGGCGCTGAACACAACAGGTGGCAGTGAGGACCTGATCATCCGAGATAGCGACGAGGAGAACGAGCCGCCTACTGAGATGGGCGGAATCAAGGCAAACTCTCGTGGTCGCCTGGATCTTTCAAGATTCCTGCTGAGTCGGTCGTGAGGGTCACACTAACGGTCATGATGGCCGCGCATGTATTTGTGTCATGATAACGAGGGACTCCAAAAGTCGATACATGCAAGGACTGGCACGCATGAGAGTTGATTTTAGGGAGTTTGTATTGCTGGGTGTATTGCATAGCGCATGGAGTATATTCAAGGGTGTCTGTGGGAGACGTACTTGCAGCACTGCCAGGGTATGTTTACGAATCACTTGCAACTATAGACGTTTGTTGATGATGAAAGTTGGCAGTTGAGGAACGCAAGACAAGCAGAGCAAGTTTCATGAGGAGAGGTGTTGACTACTTAAACATAACAAGATTCGAAACCAATCCATATACTGTTTCGTCTTGATCCTCACCTGTACTTGGTCTCTATGCTTATTGATCATCACTGGGATAGGGTAGACTGACGCTTCATGTCACGGACTTGTGGTGTCAATGCCAAAAGGAGCAAAGTGATTTGTGACTTCTTATGGTGCTCTTCCAGAGTGGCGAGTCTATTTGTGTGTCTGTCTCGTTGCTCGATGGGTTGAACACTTACCATTTCTTTGGAGCCGACACACTGCCAGACGTGAACGTCCTTGTATGTATCGCGGCCTGTGACCTCTCTCGCTCCAACTTTGCAAGGCCTATCCTATCAGTCATAGGCGTTGCCGCGATGATATCGTCGAGCTCGTCATCATCGTCCTCTTCGTTGTCAGAATCTGGTTTTGCCTCGTCGTCCACCCTGAATTTCTGATGCCTGTCTTCTGGTCTTTGGATCACCTCTGGCTGTTTCTTTTGCACTTCAGGATTGGCAAACGTCTTCGACGCAAGGACCTTCCTCCGTATCTCCGCCATGGCGTCTTCGTCGTCGCTGTCGTCTGATATCGCGAAGGGGTCTTTGTCGTTGTCGGCTTCTGCTGGGGTTGGGTCGGACTTCTTGCCGAGGTAAATGCCATCGACACTTGCGTCATCGTCATCCTCGCCCTCTCCACTCTCTTCATCGTTGTCATCCTCGTCATCCTCGTCGTCCGACTGGGCCATGACTCTGCGATTTGTGTTGCCCGTTGTCCACATATCATCCCCACTACCCTCTTCCCGACTTTCCACGTACTCCTTCTCCAGCCTCTCCATCCACTCCTCCTGCGCGCGCTTCACACCCTCCTCATCCTCGCATGCCGCATACCGCCGCAGCAGCTGCGCATTAATCTTCAAAAACGCCTTGCCATACCCAAACGGCTCGAGCACAATCTCCGCCCAGTCCAGGTGTCCACAAATAGCAAACGCAGCAGCAAGCGCTTCAGCACAGTTCAGCCGCCACGGCTTGCCGTAGTTGACAGTATTCGCAGCGACGAGGTACGGCAGCAGGCGCTCGCACTTGCCGCCGACCTTGCTCCACTGGACCTCGCCCGTGCGCGCCCAGCTGCACTCGACAACGGCGGCGCCGAACTGGTCGATGAGCGGCCGGTCGGCGGGCGAGATGGTGTGCTTGCCGTTGGGCGTTATGATGACGCCGCTGTGGCGCTGACCGATGTTGAGTGGGCGCATCAGGCCATTGCGCATGAGCTTCTTGCCGGAGCAGCGCTTGGGGTCGCAGTGGCCGAGGTCCCAGCAGGCGGCTTTGAAGGGTGGTTTGGCGCGGGGGTTGGAGGAGGAGGTATCTTGGGAGTCGGCGTCGACGGCGTCGGGGTTGTTGGACTCTCGTGGAGGGGCGGCGCGTTTGGCGTCTTTGGGGTGGACGCTGAAGGTCTTTTTGCTTCGGGGGTCTTTCTTGTGGCGGACCATGATGATGTGCGACTTGTGGGTGTGGCGCAGGTTAACGATTGTTTGCTGTGACTGCGTAGAGGTAGTTCTGCGCCTTCAATGGGGGAGTTTGTTTGGGAGCTTCGATGATGTAAAAAAGAGTGCAGGTTGGAGGAAGAGGAATAATCAATAAACTTTCCAGCGACAGGGGACCCGCTTCCGGGGGTTGGCTTTCCCCTCCTCACCCTGGTTAGGCTTGGCGAAAGTGATGCCGTAAGTAAGTTCATGAGGGCACAGCCAGGCAGCTTACGGATACGGAGACACATTGCACATTGCACATTGCACATTGCGACCTTCCAGCCTTCCTACATTTTACATCCACAGTCCTTTCCTTTCTTCGCCTCCCTGTCTAGAGCCGGAGCCTAGCTCACCTGCGCGGCTGCGACAACCAACCGCGCGAACATTCGACCTCACATCGCTGCCTTAGGTAGCCACAGCTGTCCCGGCCGAGCAGCCAAGACAGAGACAGCTCCTGGAATTGGCAAGCTGCACTAGGCTTGCCATCGATTACGTCCGAGGGAACAGCGCATATCCAACAGAACGCCAGCACCTTGCCGCCCATCACGATGGAGGCGGCCAGCGCACGAGCGGCCGCCCGTGACCCTTGGGGAGGATGGGCTGGCCACGCTCCCTCGCAACTCCAACGCTTCATCCAGGCCGCCTGCAGCCCCGAGAACTTTGAGCCCAACCTGGCATTGAGCCTCGAGATCGCCGACCTGATCAACACGAAGAAGGGCTCCGCGCCTCGCGAGGCCGCCGTGGCTATTGTCAATTACATCAACCACCGCAACCCTACCGTGGCACTGCTCGCTCTCAATCTGCTCGACATCTGCGTCAAGAACTGTGGCTACCCGTTCCAGTTGCAGATTGGCACCAAGGAATTCCTCAACGAGCTTGTCCGTCGTTTTCCCGAGCGCCCGCCGATTCGATTTAGCAGAGTACAATTGAAGATACTGGAGGCGATAGAAGAATGGCGCAGCACTATTTGCGAGACGAGTAGATACAAGGAAGACTTGGGATTCATCAGGGATATGCACAGGTTGTTGAGCTACAAGGGCTACACGTTCCCAGAAGTCAGGAAAGATGACGCCGCCGTATTAAACCCGAGTGATGTGAGCCTAGGCGTCCCTCTATCTTTGGCAGTACAATCCCGCTAACTATCCACAGAACCTGAAATCTGCCGAGGAAATGGAGGAAGAAGAGCGTGAGGCGCAGTCTGCGAAATTACAGGAATTGATTCGACGCGGCCAACCAGAAGATTTGCAGGAGGCCAACCGTCTTATGAAGATCATGGCCGGCTACGATACGAGGTCCAAGGTCGACTACCGCGCAAAAGCCGCCGAAGACGTTTCCAAGATCCAGGCGAAAGCGAAACTGCTCGAGGAAAGACTCGCCGAGTTCAAGCCTGGGGACGACATGACGGACCACGATGTCTTCGCAGAGCTCGCCTCGTCCCTTCAGAATGCGCAGCCCAAAATTCAGAAAATGTGCGAAGAGGAATCAGACGATCACGAGGCTGTTGCGAAGCTGTTCGAAATCAATGACAGCATACACCGGACCGTTGAGCGGTATAAGCTGATGAAGAAGGGCGACTGGGAGGGTGCCTCGAAAATCGCCAAGGGAGAGCATGTGGCTTCAAGTGCGGCGGTCAAGAACGTCGCTCAGGAACTTAATCTGATCGACTTTGATGGCGATGCCGGTGCCAATGGGTCAAGCAGCGGCAATGCAGGAGCTAGCAGTGGAAGTCAGGCACAACCAGGTGGCCTTGAAGATGACTTGCTAGGCTTGTCCATTGGGGAGTCTGATGATCCCTTTGGCCAGACAGGAGGCATTTCTTTGGGATTCGGAAACAACACGAGTGAGTGGCAGCTTTGGCTCGTCTTGATGAATTTGACTAACCCAGTACTGCAGATATTCCAGGTCCGGCTTTGCTGTCTTCCGTAACAGACACCAGCACTGCCAAGGGTATTCAGCAAACGTCCACGCCACCTCCACCATTCTCCGGGTTCTCTGCCTTCAACTCAGGCCCGTCCACTTCCAAAAACAACACTCCTCAACCACCTAACTACTCCTCTTCCGCCTTCAATCCTCCAACCGCACCAGCTTCTGACCCGTTCGCCGCTCTCGCTTCCTCTAGCTTCCCACAAGTAGCACCAGCACCAGCACCAGCACCAGCAGCGCAAGCTAATGACGATGACGAGTGGAACTTTGCCTCGGCGCTTCCCACAGAGGCGCCTGCAGCACTTCCGCGCGAGCAGAAGGTTGTCGTCAGCAATACGAACCTCAAGATTGATCTGCTGGCGAATCGAATAACCGACACGTCGAAGAGTATCAGCCTTCTGTTCGCGTTCAGTAACAACACTGCGCAGCCAATCAGCGAGCTGCACTTCCAATTAGCTGTAACGAAGGTATGTCTTCTCACATGGACTCTGTTCGACTAGTCTAGGTTCTCTACTAACGCACACCAGGGGTACGAGTCTTCGCTAAAGCCTCAGACGGGACGCTCGTTGGAGGCCAAGCAGAGCCGCGGTGTGACACAGGCGATCGAGGTATGGCATGCCGGTGACAAGGGGAAGAAGGTCGAGTCGGTCAAGCTGAGGTGGAGGGTGGCGTACAAGGTGGGCGGTGAGGCGAAAAGTGAGATGGGCGAGATCCCAGAGTTTAGCATTGCGTAAACATGGCAAGTTGTTGTGTGTGCAAGCATGCCTGTCTTTTTGCACTATAATACCACAAAAGTGTTGAGACTTCGCAAATATTGAAGAAGTGATTGAGTTTGGGGGTGGACCATGAACAAGAACTGAATTGCTCATGTGAAGTGTGAGGGTATATATCTAATCATCCTCTGTTGCTCTGGACATTAGTTGGCATTGTGATACTTGATTTCCAGCAGCTACAACATGGCAAACAATGGCGATGCATCATGTGGTATTTCTTATGAGAACATTGTACAACAATCCACTGAGAACTACGAAGTACTCCTGTATATAGTTTCACCTAGTCTACTTACCAGTAGGTAGTGGTCGTTGATGCTGAGTCCCCAAGATGGCCCGTGCACATCAGCCGAATCAGGCTGCATGCCGCCTTCGAGGTCCTAGCAAACCCAAGTCTGTCAACACAATCACAAGCTCACAGCACGCGACATTTCAGAAGGACCTACTTCAGCATATACAGCGTGCGAAAGAGGTTTTCCATAAGAGACATTCTCTCATACGACCTGCAATACTATGGGCTCCGACAGCGGTCTTTCGAGGCGCAATAGGTCTCGAGACCGAGAAGACGACCGGGAGCGCAACACAAGACACTCCGACAGCTCAAAGCGCGACAGATCCCGAGATGATGGCCGCGAGCGCCGTCGGCGACGCTCTCGGAGCCCCGATTCTAAGCGACGCAGATCACGCGACAGGGACGACCGACGCGACCGGAGATACAAAGACTCGCGCTCGCCGGAAGAAGACTCGCACCGGCATCGGAGGCGGAGAGAGGTGAGAGAGGATTACGACGACGACGACCGACCAAGAGAGTCGAAGCGGAAGCACAGACGAAGACGATCGAGGTTACCTTCAGACGACGACGAGCCGGAAGACCGCGACAGACGTCGAAGGCGCGATGCAGACACTCGCGAGGACAATAAGGGAGGAGACAAGCAGGTCGCAGTCAGGCGCGACGGTCCCCTTCCCTCACAAGCCGACTCATTCGCAGTGCAAACAGGCGAAGAGCTCGAGAAGCCCAAGGAGAAGCCGAATTTCGGCACCACCGGCCACCTAGCAGCGGCCTCCAACTCGATCGAGCAGGCAGACGGGACGAAAATCACGCTCAAGTACCACGAGCCGCCCGAGGCGCGCAAGCCTCCACCTCGCGATCAGTGGAAGCTGTTTGTGTTCAAGGGCAACGACGTCGTGGACACGATAGACCTGAGCAACCGCAGCTGCTGGCTCGTGGGGCGGGAGTCAGCTGTTGTGGACATGCTGGCTGAGCATCCGTCGATCAGCAAGCAACATGCCGTTCTGCAGTTCCGATACGTGGAGAAGCGGAACGAGTTTGGCGACAAGATTGGCAAAGTCAAGCCTTACCTTTTGGATCTGGAAAGCGCGAATGGCACACAGCTGAACGGAGAGGCCGTACCAGATCGCAGATACCTCGAGTTGAGACCCAAGGACATGGTTAAGTTTGGGGACAGCACGCGAGAGTACGTCGTCATGCTGTCCAGAGATTGAGCATTTCCCTCTTAACTGTGGCAAGCACGCAAGGGTACAATACCGTGTTGTCCAGAGAAATAGCGCAAGCTTCGAGTTCGGGACAGCACGTGAAGGTCCGTAGTCACGCCCTCCGGGATTCAGCGGTAGCTCTAGTGCTCGAGGACAGCATGCAAGATCGCAGTATAATGCCTGCCACAGGCTGAGCGCGACCATCACGGCTTCCAAGGAGAGGTGACGCAGCGACAACGGCTATCTCTTGTGAGACAAGAGGGCTGACTGCGGTCCTGTGTGACGCTTTGTGATCGCACCTAATCTGTGTCTTACGAGTGCCTAGTCTCATGACGCCAAGGGATACAGCAAATGCACGGGTTTAAGTAGACCTAATAGACTTTCGACCAGTGTTAACTACATTTCGTCCGACAGGTCAGTCCCGGGTGTCACTTTCGAAAACCCAGGATGAAGCCATTAGACCGGCCAGGGCAGGGAGGAGATGGTCGGACCGAAGCAAGATCGAATGCGGTCGTGACCTGCTGCAGCGCGACCTTGCGTCACGACGTCTCCACAACAAACCGTTCCCAGCCTCGAGATGGACTATTGTGGTTCGCTTGAATCGTGGAGTATCAAGTGGTGCATCGCAAACTGATTGGTCTTGTGCAACCTGGGGTAATACTGCGGTAATTCTGAAAACCGAATTATAGCCCCAAAAATGTATGTGCATCCTCGCGTGAGGCCATCTGGCCTAAATCAAGGCCATGTGGTTTCCTATGAGATGCTCGATTCAGGGGTTTGGTCTCTGCTGTAACGGCACATGCAGCCACTGGGTGGCGCCGCACCCTTCACACCCTCTCCTCTGGTAGTTCAACCCCTGGCTTCCGGCTATCATGGTTCCTCGCGGCAAGTATGCCATGCATGAGGAACGAGTTCTTTGTTTGGCGGATGGGAAGGAGCGTTTGAGCAGGCGCTCAAAAAGGAGGCCACGGGGGCTCAGCAAGGCGCCTCCAAGGCAACCACCACTCCCTGGATCGCGGCTTCCCCAGAACGGCGTCCTTGTGTCGATGGCGCCGCGTGACAGGGCGGCTGCCTCTTGCAATTTAGTCACCGGTACTTCTCAAACTCTATTCGACGGTATTGCTTTTGGTGGGTTGGTCAATCTCATTCAAGTCTTTCTTTCCATCCAGCATTACACGTCTACTCGTGACGTCTTTTGTCGCTGTGCGTCGTTTATTGACATCCTCCGTGTTCCGGCGCACATCTCCCAATTCCCATCACGAGTCCGATTCAATTCCATCCTCGTTCACTTCAAGCTGCGCCAATTGCAGCGGCCTTTTGACCTCATTTCTTTCCTGTCGAAACACATTGAGCCAACAGCTGCATAAAAGCGAATCGTTGTCACAACGGCTGCTCTCAGTACCCTACCGAGATTGAATTCGCTTGCTACGTCAACTCTAGCACAGATCGACGGCTTCACAAGGCAACTCGTCCCTGTGATTATCAACCAGTCTTCATCTTACTTTCAGTGAGGGTTCGCCAACAGCTGCAGAATAGTATCCAGCATTTTCGTCCAGGTCTGTTATCCCCGGAGAAATCACTCTCCTGAGTAGCATCTACTTCTGCCTGTCAGGGCGGGTGCTATCTAGTAGTCGGCATCTCACCTCCGAGGTCCCTAGTATCCAGCTTATTCGACTAGCAGTACACAGTTCATTTCTCCTAGCCTAGTGCTCTCCAGGACTATATTTCTAGGCTCAACATATTTGGACTTTCCACTGTCCAGGCGAACACTCTTTCTGTCCCCTTGTGGGTTGTCTTCAGGACAACTGTTGGCAAATCTGCATACTTCAGGCACAGCCATTGCATTCAAGGTATGATTCACTCTTGTTATACGAGAACTGGCAGCGGTTCTGCCCAATTGGTGCGCCGCCATTCAAAGGCTGGCATCGGATCCCCATGCGAATGCTACCCTGGATACCTCCTCTTTTGGAAACCATCATTGGTAGTTCGAACTTTCATTCGTCATGAAGCGGGGGCTGTGCAGACCAACTTAGTATCATGCTATCCGAGAGTCTATGCTGACTTCAACTCTCAGCCTGTGAGCGCCTCTCACAGCCCAGGAGAAATCTGCCTCAAGCTGCAAATATTCGGAGTCAGGCAAAGAATAGACACATAGGCCTTACTGTCCCTTTGGCGTCTGCGGTCAACGCATTCTCAGGCTGCCTTCAACCCACCATCAGACCTGCATACCCGGGCGCCTCAGTCGGGAGTGGCGCATGGGGGCTGTCTCAGGTGCCTCACCAACAATCGACATCATTACAGAATTCTGATACTTGGTCACATGAGCTGTGCAGCAGACCCGACGAAGATCTTCTTCTGCACCTGAAGATTGACTCTCGGCACGATTCTTCTGCCATTCGATCCAAGTCTGTAACCCCAAGTCCAATTTGATCTCAACTTTCAAAGAACAACAAATCTTCAACGGTCGCAAAACAGCAAAGCTCGCGATCCCCCGTCCCCTGTCTGCTTCGCGCCCACCCAGATCATCGGCGCAGAAGAACAGCCGGCTTCCTGTTGCCTCTAGGAATCGACGTCAAGATGGTGAGTCATTTTCCATCTGCAATCCTGTATGCGACGCACGCCTTCGTGGTTCCTCAAGCTGCGGGCGACCGATTCATACCCAAATTCGCCTGGATCAGCCTGCGGTGTGCGAGGACCGAGTCCCGCAGATCGTAGATCCGGGGCGGTACGGCACGGGCCGCCAGCCTCCTCGTTCTTACGGCGTCAGCATCGCTGTCAGCATCAGCACTGTTTGTGTTTGACATCTTCTATTGCTGTTTTTTGTGCTCGTGTGGCCATTATTTGTAACTATGCACAAACGCACTTTTGCATGGATTCAAGGGCCTCTGTTTCTCATCCAACTGTATATTTACAGTTGATGACTGGCGGCCCAGACCTTTTAGACACTCCACCCCATTCAGGTATATATCATCATGAAATGATTTTGCCAGTGATCTCAAGGAGTATACATCGCCTGAATCCTTGTATATTACCTTTCGTCCGGTCTCATTTGGCAACTCAAAAGAAAGTGCCTTTGAATAATGCATATCTGACTTCTTTTTAGGGAACCATCAACCGGAAGATCGCGCGCTTTGACTTCACCGTCGTGTACAGCCACCCACAGGCAAGAGTCGACATCATATTGCTTCACGGACTGAACGGCGCGCCTCAAAAGACATGGACCGCAAGCAACAAGATTCATTGGCCAACGGACCTTCTACCCAAGACGCTGGAGGAAAATGGAGCATACGCAAATGTACTCGTATGGGGCTACAATGCCGATGTCTTTTCCGGCAAGCACAGGCATCCAAGCCAGAACTTCTTGTTCCAGCACGGTCAAAACATGGTAAATTATCTGGCGTCGCTCAGACGAGATAATAAGAGCCTTCGGAACCCAATCATCTGGGTGGCGCACAGCTTCGGCGGTCTTGTGCTGAAGTCGGCACTGTCGCATGCGGATAGATGCCGTGATCCCAGCCTTGAGCACCTCCGTTCAATGTTCGTATCGACCTTTGGAATCGTATTCTTGGGAACGCCACACGAGGGCAGCGACCTTGCAAAATGGGGAGAGCTGGTCCAGGGCATGGTTGAAATGGCAGCCCCCAAGAGAATGTTCGAATCGCGCTCCATTCTCCTCAAGACCTTACGCAGCAACAGCGAAGCGCTACAGAATACAAACTTTGAATTCGTCCACGTCATGCAGAAATTCGAAGTTTGCCTTGTCTACGAAGAGGAAACAACCAACATCGGTGGGCTCACAAGGCGCGTCGTCGTCGACCAAAAGTCTGCCGCTCCCACCTTTTGGAATGGAAAGGCTCAAAAGTTTGGGATTGAAGCAAATGTGAGCATTGCAGTCCGAATCCTATGCCGTCCCCTCATTCACTGTCTGCGCGCAAGCCATTGCAGCAAAGCATTCGTGCTGTGTTGATCATCCAAGGCTTACGTCTATTTTAACACTTTCCTACTATAGCATTCCGATATGTGCAAGTTTTCCAGCACCGATGCCCCAGGTTACCGCAGCTTATCTTCTTGCATCTTAGATTGTAAGTGACCGCCTCTGCTCTTATGTATAAGCCTCAAAAGCTTGAAATTACTTGCGCTGACTTATATAATCTCTCAGGGGTGAAGAGAGCTCCAGATTTCATCGTAGCACGCTGGCAAACGGAGGACGAGAACCGCCGGCTACAAGCCATGGCAGCACTCAGAGAGCTAGCGACATCACTTGGTTCTAAAGAACTAGCTGGTACGTCCTCATGACCCGCGTGTACGAGACATCTTGCAGCTGCAGGGCTACCAGGAACACACTGCAGATGCAGCTTAACCTTAATCCATCTGACACCTTTTAAAGTCCCACCAAAGGGAGCTGCTGGTCCGACCGATACAAAGCAACCAGCGCCGCCATCCCCTATTCCAATGCTGCGAATGCCAACATCCAGTCGCCCGTCACAGTCATCAGAGACATCCGAATTGGAGAGTTTGAAGGAACCTCCTTTCTTCTACCACCCTGAGGTTTTCCGCCCAAATTCTTACTTCGTGGGCCGAGAAGAGGAGCTGGCCGAGCTCCACCGGATGCTCCAGGATCCGCAGCGCAGGAGAGACGGCACATCGGCGGTTCTTGTCAGGGCGCGCACTGGAGGTGGTAAGACTCATGTGGTTCGAAGATACGTCTTCGAGCACAGAGACGACTACAGTGGTGGAGTCTACTGGCTACAAGCCCATTCATTCGCTGAGCTTGAACTCGAGCTGCCGCGTTTGTGGCACTTTATCACTCAAAAACAGCACACAGTGGAAGACGGAAAGGATGTGCTGAGCAGCGTGCGATCTTGGTTCAACAGCAGGAAAAACTGGCTGATCATCCTCGACGGCATAATGAGCGACGAGGGTATCGAGCGCTTCGTTCCCGATGCTGCTAATACCGCCCTAATTTACACATCCACGAGCCCATCGTTCACTGGCGACTATCTTTACGACAACCCCCGGCTGCTGGAGCTTCCTCCATTTAGTGTCCAAGATGCTCAGCAGCTGCTGTTGGAGGAGATGGAGCTGAAGCAACCGTGGTCGCAACACGATCTCAGCCAAGCAGCACAAGTGGTCCGGTTGGTGGAAAAGCTACCGCTCATGATCCATGTCTTGGCTCAACAAATGAAGGAGACGCGAGAGCCGCTCTCTGCATTCCTTAAGCGCTATAAGAACAAGCCTAATTTTCACCGCAAGATCCAGCCATTCGATTTTGTCCTAGGGCGTCTGGATGAGAGGGGGGCCAGCGCGGCGGCGAACGTTCTCTATGTGTTGGCGTTCTTCGACCAGTACATCCCAGTAGAAATGCTTGCTCTCGGTGAGTCTAAATCTTCGGCGTAATAAGCACTGCTCTGTCCCTATGTTGAGCTTACCAGCATCGTCTCACAGGTCTTCGCGCCCTTCGACTTCCCTGGAGGACTGGAGAGGCTGGTACTCACGAGAGACCATCTCTGAACAATACCCTGAGAGTTTTGATCGCATTTGCGCTCATCGAGCGAAGCGATAGCCACGAGATCTCTCCGACAAGCTCTCGCACTTCTAAGAGAAGCATGAGCCTGGAGCGATCCGCGCCGCCTATGGACACACTCAAAGTTTACCCGCTGGTGCAGCGGTACGTCGTTGAGTACATGGAAGGAGAGAGTCAATACAGAGGAGAGAAGAACATGGAATACGAGGGGCAGCAGAGGGAAAGGGTGCATATATATTGGTTGCAGAGTGCCATCGATGTCTACTGCAAGTCTTTCCAAGAAGCCGACGCCAAGATCAAGGACAACGCCAGAATCGGACTGCCTGTGGACTACCACCGCTATCGTGTTCACGGACGAAAGCTTCTGCAACACGTCATTCACCACGAGAGCTCCGCCGTGGAACTGACACCGTGCCGAAAGATGATGGAAGATACAATAGGCTACGTCGACCAGCGATTTCAGGAACTTCAGGATGAGGCTTCGTCTATGAGCTCCACCAAATCGGGCGAGCCACAAAGTTTCTCAGTTTTTGATCGCGCTAACAGCCTCTCTGAATCGGACTCCGGCACTCTCAGCAGCCAGTCGAATAGCCAAGAGGCCATCACACCGCCACCAGAAGAGCAGTCGCAGCAATACTTGTCTCCTGTGCAAGACCACTTTTCTCCTCCTGTTTTGCCTTACCCCGTCGAGGAGGAGGAGACAATCGATCAGAACGGTGGAGTTACGCCTAAGCAATACTTCAACGAGCTGGCGCAGCACACGAGAACTCAGTCGCAGGGCGCTATGGGAAACAGCGCATGGGGTCCTCCGGAAATCGGCATCAGTCATGGTTATGCGTCGATCTCCTCTTTCCAGAGCACTCGCAAATTAAGCAGAGGTTCGGTCTCGGGCTTCAGTGACGCCGAGGCAGCCTTGCTCAAGGTCCGCAGGAATCTATCCAGAAGCCCTTCCCGTGGGGGTGGTGTCGCTCAAACCCAGGGACGAATACCGAGTTCGGGGACATGGAGCAATGCTGCAGACCTGGTCATGTCCGGGGAGACTCACTATGCGTCGCCGACGCCGGCCGGACTGACGCCATCTGATGAGCAACTTGCAGCAGAATTCTCTCTAGGTCCTGCAGCAGCCTCCGCAGTCTCACGCAGATCATCTTTTATGGACAGGGTCAAAGAGAACATGCCTTTTGGTGGCTGGAGACGAAAGTCATTCGCAAATTCAGCCACCAGACCCATCCTCGAAGCTCCGACTAGTGCTAAGAGCTCACCTGGAATTGGGCAGACGGCGGTGATGCCCATGCTTCCAGGTCTTTCTGAACGGTCTGTTAAGTCCAGCCCTGGTCAGGACGTCGCTCCATATCCTCCACCTGAGATGCACTCGACATCTAGTCTGCGTAACCCGGTGCCGCCCGGCCTTCCTTACCAGCACACCGAGACTTACCAACCCACTCTGCCAAGAGTTGATTCTTCCAGCATCGACCCGACGGCAATGTCCTTTTCCACGCAACGGGAAGATGCTCGACGTGGCGGCGCTTTCATCCCGGCGGGAGGAATCGTCTCAACTCCAATGTCTCGCGGATCTAGCAGGCATTCGAGCAGTCAGTCCCGCGGACGACCTTCTGGTGACTACGGCCGTGGTACATATGTTCCGCAGCGCGCCACAAGCCCGCTCTCCAGCCAAGTGAGCTCTGCCATTTCCGTGTCCCGCCCTGGATACATAACGCTGGACGGCCGAGACAGTAGAACTCCATCAAACACGATGGAGCCGAATTCGGTCGACTTGCGCTACTCAGAAGCCATGGGTCCGCCCGATCTTAGTCTACGTCCTCGTCGCGGATCCAACTCGAGCAGTGTGTATACAGGTGCTGGCGCGGTTGCGATGCCTGATCCCTTCGTACACACCAGAATGGGTTCCAACTCTAGCAGCGTCGCAATGGGAGTTGGCAGTCCTTCTCTTATCACAGCGCCTGTTCCACCACTCCGATCTAGACGAGGCTCGAGCGCGAGTAATCTGGGTCAACAGGCTGCCATCATGCCTTCAATGCTTTCGATGCCGCCTTCTGTAAGCCCTGCGCCAACCAGTCGCCAGAATCGCTACAGACGCGCTATTGGCGCGATAAGACGTGGCAGCGGGCGAGGTCGCGGACGCACTCAGAGCGAGAGTCCAAGCGCCGAGTTTAGATCACAGGCACCTGGGTTTCATTCTGCACAAGGCAGCCCGGAGCCATCAAGCGAGCCAATGTCTAGAGGCGGCTCCGGCGGCATCGTGGTAGGTAGCGGCCGTGATCGGACGATGGTGCCTTTTGGAAACGCCGCAGTTGAGAACATGGATGCTGCATCTGCGAGGTCACGACAGCAGCGCACCGGTCTGCAGTATCCACCGGGAGTTCCGCCACGTAGAAGCAGCGCTAGTTCTAGTAGCCGGGCTAGCTTCCGCAGCCAAAGCAGCGCTCCTTCGATGTCGAGGGGCAACTCGGGCCGCGGTGGTGCGATTTTGGGACTGGGCATCGCGATGCCTGGTGACAAATTGGAGGAGGAGAACTGAGCCTGTCATGGCTCGCTTCGGGGCATGTTCTCTGCAGATGCAGTGAACAGCGAAGAACGTGCTTGATGGTTGATCTGAAGTCTTGCACTGCAAGGTTGAAAGCGTGCGCTTGGACAAACTGTGGTGCAGGAGTGCTGAAATATGTTTGCGCACTGCGTGGAACGTTGAGTGGGAGTCCGGCCGCGGATTCACTACGGTGGCTTTGGCTGCTTAGTGGGTGGAATGTTTCAAGACTCTGACTGCAAGCGTTTGGACAAATGTGGGACTTCGACGCCAACTCTTTCTGCAGCTCAAGATGGTCTGGACGTAGAGGTCAACGGGGCTTCCCAATGGATCTGAAATGGACAGGAGAATTGAAGTCTAGGGATATATTTCGGCTTCGTGGCATGTATACTTTGGGTGATTTGGACTAAAGATGGGCGAGGAAGTTTAGGGATTCGGGTGATACATTACTACTTAAAGCATAATTAGAATCTCTAGACAGTTCATCATTATGGATAGAGCCCAAATATAGGAGCTTGTGAAAAGTTCTCTCTGCTCTCACTCGATTGCGATCACTGCATAACTTCATCTGTGCTAGTCGAGGTTCTCGCTATTTCTCCTAGACTTATATTACACAAGCCGTATTCTCGCTGAGTCCTGATACTACGATTCCAATTGTTCCTGAGAATTTCGTCTTGCTCATCATTCCACACTCGGTCGATTAAATCGAGATGTAGGCCTACAGATTGGGCCTGCCATCCACGTGCCTCATGAAGCTTGCCCATATAGCGCCAAGTACCTACCTGACAATTAATTTGCTAGGCCGTGTCTAGTGACAAGCCCGTGTGCAAGACTAATTATGTGTTTGATTGTAGATAATGAAGCTCTACCCCTAGCCAAGGTACCAGAGCATAACTCACTAGATCCCGCACTCAATGTATATAGAGCTGAATTCATAATTAGTATATTATCTACCTAATTAAGTAGGTCAGTACGCTCTCAGTAACCTACTATGTGTAATCATAAACATTGAGCTTGTGCTCCCTTGACACTCAAATTTCAGACTCTGTGTCGTACTTCTTCCTTCTCAATATTTCGACACGCCGTCCGTGTCGTAATGTAAGTCAGCGGTAACCAGTCTCAGCCGAGCGCTGTTATTGTCACCACATTGCTCCTCATGGTGACCCGCCTTAGACTCCTCCAAGCCAAAATCTGTGACCAGGTCGTCCCGAAGCGGGATGCTCTCAACCAAGAAAGCAAAGAGGAAAGCAATTCCAACAAACGCAATATTAGACGCCTGCCAAGCAAGGCGCAGTGACTCCACGTATAAACTTACAATAGAGTCTTGCAGGGCTGGTCTTGAAGCAAATTGAGCAACGAAGCCGCTGACGGCATGCTCATAAGCCCCTCCATTGAGCAATAACGCACGGACAGACGCGTCCGAAATTTCGAAAGCGAGCTCGTTGGCGCGCGTGTTGAATATGGCAGCGGGGATGGTTGTGCCCCATATCAATTCGAAGTTACTGATGAGTGTCCACGCTCCTGTTGCGGCTGCGACGCCGTCGTCCGGTAGACTGGTCAAGACAACAGGGAGGCAAGTTGTAAAGACGAAGCCAAGACCGAAAACGAAGAGGAGTTGGAACCCAACCCACCTCCCAGTAGGGAATACTCATTTAACGGGACAAATAAACCACAGGCCAGTGTCATAAGACCCAGGCCGAAGAAATGCCAGAAATGGTATCTGCTCAAATCAGTATATCCTCGCCACTTTAATGTGGTTGAGATTTGACTAACTTTCCGGCTTTGGTCATCGTGGCACCAGCGAGAATCCCAGCAGGGCACGTAGTAGTGACGATGGGAGACAGCATCATAGCCGAGTGGGGCAGGGCCCCCAAGACAGCTTGGAAATAGACTGGAAGAAGATAACGACCCAAAACATGGTCAAAGAGTGAATGAAGCTGATAACAAACACGCTGTTCGCAGTACGATTTGCAACAAGGCTCGAAGGCAGCGTCGGGTGCTTTACCCAAGGACAAGCCTGCCAGCCAACGAATGCAATTAATCCGACAAAGCCTAGAGGTAGAGGCAGAATGATGCGCCAGTCAGACCATGCATATATAGCGTCCGCCCAACTGAGTGCCAAAACCATCGCGGCGACGGAACCGATCATGAGTAAAACCACCCAATCAGTCGATGCGTGTAAGCTGGTCGCTCAGCGAGCCGGCCAGTGGACGACGCATCTTAAGGAACAGCACGTGGAAGACGAGAACAAGTGCTGTTAGCGGAAGGTTGATGTAGAAAATCTACCGCCACGAGACATGCTCAGACAAGGCGCCGCCGATAACTCTGTATATAGAATAGTTGAGGTAAACAACACATTTTCCAGCCCGTGTATACTCTCATTTTCTCAGAGCGAACTCACAATGTGAAGAACAACATGTTTACTTCTGTGTTCAGTCTTGTGTTGTAGCAAGGGGAGCTATTATACCTGAGACCGAATTCTCAGTCGAAGGTTGAAACGAACCGTGATACAAAGACGCCCAGTCATTTCCTCACCCCTATGACCGGATTATTATTTAGCACAGCCCGTTGATAATGGCCTTAAAGAATTTCAGGCTGTTTGTTGGGATTCTAAATGGGACTGGACTTTGTACATGTTATATAAGCAAAAAATGTCCGCCAAGAACGAGCCAAACAATAAGGATAAAATCGCGTTAAGATTGTGTTCGACTCTTATTAAATGTTAGTAGCAACAACGATACTAAAATAGGATAGAATAGCGCCTACGATGCTATGGGGCGGAGGGGAAAGCGCTATGCCGGGTCTAATGCAAAGCGCAAGCACGGCATAGCGCGAGGGCGGGGGCCTTGGCCCCCGCTAGCCTTCCAAAGTTTTTAGCCTCCAGTACTATAGTATAACTTTTAGGGAATACACATTCTTTAAGGCTACTTGACGCAGGCGTAGCCGTGTCTCCAGTGTGAATCATGGTATCCACAATGTGTGTCGTACTCGTCAGCCTGCACTGTACCAGGGTGTCCCTGTACTCCAAATTGTGTAAGACCATTGGCTACATTGCAAGGCTGTGTCGATGGGGATTTCTAGAGCTTGCAAAACGCTAGTGGTATCGTGCACCCGCTGAGTGCCGTAAACCTTGGGAGCTTTGACATACCAGGCCGCAAGGTACCTAGTAGGTATGTAGCCTAACTCAAATGCGTTCCGATCCACTGTGATATGAAGAAGAGCTCTCGAGTCATCGCTTCCGCGACATTACTGTCAGCCTAAGTACAAGGTGGAAAGCAACTACAATTATTCGCTACTTGCAGACCTGCAAATGCCAACGCAACACACACTCCAGGGCAACACAATGTCAGTTCCTCGGTACCAGCATCAGGCTTCGTGCGTTTTCCATCAGTCGTCATTGTCTTTTACTCTCTCCGTCAGCATCTGCCTTTGCGTCTTCCTATTCATATCTACAATGCTTCCCGATCTGTCTTGCTCTATACCACCTTCGGTCATCATGGATTCTCCATGCGAAGCCGGTCTAAGTGAGGCGGATGGAAGCGATTCTGCTGCTGCATTGCCCTGCATGCATATTTGGCGGCAAACCACAGCCAGTGCCTCGCTGCTCATGGACATCAGCTGCGCAGCATCCACCAGCACAGGTGTCTTTCATTGACTACTGTCCAATCTTTGAACCAGCGTCAGTTGAAAGCAGTCTTACCAACTGCATCATGCCTGTCGACACTTCCTGTCGACACTTCATACCCGCCCCAATAGTCTAATGCCCAGGCCTTGCCAGATGGACCTATTGGTTCAGGGACTGCAAATACTAGGCGCTGATAGCGCTATACAAAGTTGCATACCCCCAAGTGTTCGATCAAAGATCTGGGCGTTGTCCAAACCCCGGCGTTGCTAACTTGTAGCTTCCGAAGGCGAGCCCAGGTTGAGGCGCAAATGGCTTTGGACAGAGTAATGCTCTCTTAAGACTCCAGACCAGTAACAACATACATTCTGCAGAACGCGAACTCATAATGCTCGGCGGGATGCTCCGATAATCCTGCTCCGTAGCTCACATGAGATGAACTTGTCATCCTAGGGCGGCGTCGGCGCAAGCCGTTGATCCAGCGCCCAACATCATAACGTCCAGCAGCATGCGTGATCTGGGGACCCTCACATTCCTTCGCAGTATTGACCACGTCCTCATCTTTCTTACCTCTTTGAGTAAGCTTCGAACACATGCTCCATGCGTAATTGCCGAAGACCATCAACATAACAAATCCGATCACAGTGACCGCTAATGGGTGAACCAAGAGTTAGCAGCGGATTCATATGTAAAACGGGAAAAACAGCTGTAAGAAATCGTAGCGGCACCACCGTACAAGAGTTATATAATACTTCTGAAAAGTACAGAAGTGAAGGTACCTTCAGGCTGCACCTTGGTAGTGGATAGAAGGCTGGTCTAGGTAGGGATGCAATTCGACATTTGAGCATTCGGGCCTGAGCTCAAAGCCAACCTCTGCCACCACCGTCTGACCCCTCGTGCCAAAGAATCTAGGCATACGGGCCCTTTTTTTACCTTCTGAGTGAAGGATCTTTTCGACAATCCCCCCCCCCCCGGTCTAAACCCCCCTTTTTTGAGACACCCTCCCCAAAAGTAAGGTTGTTTTCACTTTCAATGTGGCCCGTGTGCTAAAGTTTCCTTGGCATGAAGGGGCAGACGGTGGTGGCAGCTGTACCCGAAGCCCTGCATGTTGCGATGCCCTTACCTGAGTGCTGACCAGTGAAGATGCGGCCCCCTTCTCCGTCGTACGGCGGCCAACACCTGCAATACAGCACATATGAAACGTCGCAACAGGATTCTATCCTTATCTTTTAACCAGAGGCGATCCAATCTGTCATCCAGAATATGATCGCAAGTGGAAACCCTCACAAGTGTTAAACGCGAGCCACTGCACTCTATTCCCCCTGTTCACGGCACAAGGGGCTGCCTGGGCTCCGTTCTCGGGACTTAGGAGCCATTCTTTTGTACTTTAGCAGCTGCTAGTCGTCGCTGTTTGATTTCTGCTTGCAACGTGGACCAGGTCCGTAGTCACACAATTGCCTTGTACCTGCTCAGCTTCGGGCTACTTTGTTAGAGCGTACAAATTAATTCGTTTAGACTTCCCCTGTATACCCGTCGCGACGCATATCTACCTCGCTTCTATCTCGAAAGAGGTCCTCTACGACCCGGTCGACAACATTGGCTCGAAGATTCAACGGCCTGTCGGTCGTCAAGCATGATTAGTCCCCCGAGGACGTTCGCGGACAGCTTGGTCTCAACCTATTGTTCGATTCTTCCGAGCCAGTGGCCGACATCATCTTTGTCCACGGCCTGGGAGGGGTTTCACGCAAGACTTGGAACAAGGACAATGACCCACAACTCTTCTGGCCGAAGAAATGGCTCTCGAAAGACCCGGAGTACAAACATGTTCGAGTCCATAGTTTCGGCTATCATGCGGACTGGGTCGAGCGCCGAAAGCCCATTCTCAACATCCACGACTTCGCCAACTCCCTGCTTGTGCACATGCAGGCGTCCACAACTATCCGACGAGGAAAGCAGGTCAGACACATTCGTATCCGCTATTTGGACTGATATCTGACTTTACTAGCTCCCCATTGTCTTTGTCTGTCATAGCATGGGAGGCTTGGTGGTCAAGAGGGTGAGAGGGCACTCTGTTGAGAGAAACCCAAGCGCCGTTCCATCGAAGCTGACAGAAACTGTACTCAGGCCCTTATCCTCGTTCAACATGACCCATCGTTCCAGGTACTCGGCAAGAAGTTCAACGCTATCTACTTTCTTGCAACTCCAAATCATGGCGCCAGCTCGGCCCAGCTTCTGAATGTGTTAATCAAGGCTACAAATTCTGGTAGCCGTCCTTTTGTAAATGATTTGATTCCGGACTCCCCTGCCATTCAGGCCATCAACGATGAATTTCGCCACTATGTAAAACTCGTCCAGCTGTACTCGTTCTTCGAGACCGTACCCACATCTATCGCAGGCATCGGCAATACCTTTATCGTGCCTAAAGCCTCAGCTATTATGCACCTCCCAAAAGAACATGTGGGTCCTCTCCAAGCAAACCATCGTGGTGTTTGCAAGTACAGTTCTCCATCAGATTCCAACTACATCTTGGTGCGAAACGCTCTCGTGGAGACCTTGGATCGTATCGCAGAAACTTGTGAGTCTTAAAGTCTTAGTCTATATCAAAACATATTCTCTTCCAGCTTGGCACGCAGGGTGGATTGACACTTCATCACAGGGAGCATGGTCAATGTAGACGAGGTCAAGGCACAGAAGAGACAAGTACATTCCTTTCTCAATATCGCAGAACAGTCTCAGCAACCACACATCGATTTCGATGAGCTTAGGGTTGACGGCTCATGTGAATGGCTCACAGCCGTGGCATCATTCAGGCAGTGGCGCGACGCTTCGGACCCACGAGTCTTTTGGCTCAATGGTAAACCCGGCACCGCCAAGTCTTTCTTAGCCAGTTACGTTCTTGACCATCTCGATGATCTGGGATTTGATTGCAGCTACTTTTTCTTTCACGGCGGCAACAAAGTCCATTCCTCCCTGGCTGGATGTTTGATGTCGTTAGCTTGGCAAATGGCCGAAAACAATACTTTCATCCAAGGATACGTTTCTGGAGATGCGTGAGAGCGAGACCTGCTTCGACAAGAGCAATTACCAGTCCATATGGCGGACACTTGTCCTCGGTGGGATTTTGCAAACGAAAAGTGTCAAGCCAAAGTTCTGGGTTCTGGACGGTTTGGATGAGTGCATCAATTTTGACGACATGTTTCCGCTCATCGCCAAATTCAAAGCTGCCCATCCATTGCAAATCTTCTTGACTTCGAGAAGCAGTCCTGTCATGCAAAGAAATCTTGGTGGAAATGGAATCCATGCGGTAATTCATGAAATCGATCATTACCACGTCACAGGATATCAAGCTCTACGTCGAAGACCATACCGAGTTTTTGAGCTTGATGGGAGTCCAAGAGAAATCCAAACTCATCGATAACATTCTCAGAAGACCCGAGGGCAGTTTCATGTGGGTGAAGCTCGTGCTCAAGGAGCTGGGCAGCGCCCTGAGCGTCGAGGCCATTTACCAGGTCCTGGAGAACGTTCCCAAGGACATGAATCAGATTTATCTTCGAAGTCTGGGTCCGCTGTCGAAAGACGAGGTGAGGAGACCAGCCGCGAGAGCCATCTTGATGTGGGCTAGCGCCAGTATTCGACCACTCGATACAACGGAGCTTAAACAAGCTCTGATACTCCACATCCAACAGAAGTTCAACAGCTTGGAGAGTAATGTTAGCTGGCTTTGCGGGTATCTCGTATCGGTCGACAGCAATTTGGCTGTGAAGATGGTCCATGAGACTGCTAGGACATTTTTACTCGGTCCAAAAAATGGATCAGTGATTGCGTTTTCTGAGTCAGAGGCACACGAGGCACCTGCTCTGATGTGTCCCAAGTATCTCAATGACAAAGAACTCAGGTCTCCTCGCGGGAGGAAATCCAGTACCAGCCATGCAGTCAAGCTTCCTCGCTCGCCCCTTCTCGACTATGCGGCCTCATCGTTCCACGAGCAATATCCAGGAATCCCATAGCTTCAGTGACACGCTGGTTGAACTTCTTCATGGTTTTCTCAGCTCGCCGGCTGGCAATGTTCTCACTTGGATCGAACACATCGCATCCACGACTAAGGACCTGACAGTTGCCACGAGGGCTGGCATGTTGATACAAAGCTTCTCTAAACGCATAGCGAATAATCCTATGCGACGCACGGAAAAAGTCGCGGTAATCGAAACTTGGGGCATGGACTTCATTCGAATCGTAGGCAAATTTGGCAACAACCTTCTCTGTTTACCTACTTCGATCTATACCCTAATCCCACCATTCAGTCCCAGAAAGTCGATGATACATCGTCATCGTCAGTATGGAAGATCCTCGAGGGGCATCAGCGTGCTTGGTGTCGATCCATTAATTGACTGGGACGACTGTTTAGCAAGCATTGTGTATCGGCAGAAAGCTAACCGCGCCATGTCTCTGGCTGCAACCAGCACGTTTCTCGCGGTTGGCACATCGAGTTAATTTGTAACGACTTTATCACACCAGCACCTGTCAAGAATTTGGGACACTGCACCATGGCGAATTAGTCAAGGTAATTGAGTTCAGTCTTGCCAGTCAGTGGGTTGCGACGTCTGGCAATACGAAGATATGTCTCTGGAATACCGCAGCCAAAGAGCTTCTCTGGGAGCATAAGCTTGCACGGCCGTCGATAGTGGTGACCTTCACAACAGAGAACGATCAAGTGCTTGTGGCATGTCAGTATAACCACATTCACTACTTCGAAATTGAGTCTGGAGATATAGTGGAAGTGCTGCCATGGTACATGGACAAAGACCATTCCTTGAAAATCACAAATGTGCCGGTTGCTGCGGCTTTTTCAAACGACTGGTCCCTCCTCGCATTTGCATACCGAGGAGGCCATATTGGGATATGGACCTGGGAAGACGACGAGCTCATCGGTGTCTGTGAGAAGCCAGGTTCAAGGAACAAGCGACTGCCGTTCCACGCATCTTCATTGGTTTTCAATCCAGCGCCGAACGCCAACTGCCTTGCTGCGGCGTACGAGCAGGGAGAGATATTGGTCTTCGAACCGCCGACATCTGGGGACTTGCTCGCGAACTACAAGGACAAGACAGATAGCCAGACGCTGTCTTGTCCCGCCGGACGGGAGGACTCTGATTTCTGGAGACTCATGCGGTGTTATTCGCATCTTCGACTTCCAGACATTTGACGCACCAAATTACAGGCTGCGGCTCCTCCATATAATATCTGGAGTGGAGGAGAATATCGGTGCCCTCGCCTTTTGTGACAACAAAGGTTTTGTTGATATCAGGGGTCCAAAAGTCAAGGTTTGGGAGCCTACAGTCCTCTTGCGGCAAGACATCTCAGGTGGCGACATGCAATCTATCACTTCAGAACCTCTCGAAGCTCTCGAGCCTGTTGTAGAAGAGACGGACCCAATCACGTCAGTGACAATCCAAATCAACGAGAAGTATGTTTTCTGTGCAACCAGTCAATGTCTCATAGGATTGTGGACACAATAACCGGCAAAACGATACAGACCATATCTGAACACGCATATGGAGACTCGATTAGCTGGCTGATATTTGGAAAGGCTGAGAACATACTTGCGAGCGCCAGCATATACAGCTAGGTCATCATTCGTCGTCTAGCTTTGAAGCACTCGAAGTGGGTGGTTGAGTCAACGCTCTTTGAGTATCGCATGGGTGAGCCCATAGAGCAGCTCTTGTTCAATACCTCTGGCAGCAGAATCCTGGTTGTCACCGCCACCACTCGCGACATTATGTAGTCCCTGGAAACAAAACCAATCCCTTCACGGTTCTGAGACACAAGACTCCCTGGGGCATGGTGTGACGACCCCCGCGACCCAGAAAAGCTTCTGCTCGTCGTTGACAAGAAGATTCGTGTCTTCAAATGGGAGGATCTCAACGAGGTGACCCCATCTAGCTTTCTGGCACTTGGGTTCGACTTACCGGCCAACCTTGGCATTCAGAAGGTTTATTCTGGCTGGCAAGGAAACTTTGTGGCCACTGTCTACACTGAAGTGGACCGGACACACTCAAACCTTCGTCTCTTGTTCTGGGACGCCATGGATCTTGATCAAGCACATACCAAGCCTGACGACGAGTTAATGCCACATGCAGCATATCAGCTATATGGCGACAGGGTCTCGAGTCTTGTGGGCACTCTTGGGACTATCATCGGAGTGTGTGGAAGTCGTGTACTGTTTCTCGACAAGGATGGCTGGGTCTGTTCCATTGTTCTGGCGAGTACGTTGCCGGACACATGTAATCGTCACTTCTTTTTGCCATTTGGCTGGCTCAGCACCAATGATGCCATTATCTTGGCACTTACGGTGAAGAACGAGGTGGTTTTTGCCAAGCAAGATGAGTTGGCTATGATCAAGAGAGGGCTAGACATTGCACAAGCTGTGTCACTTCCCACTCGATCGAGAGGGTCGTCGGGAGCGTCTTGAAGAGCAAACCTATGGGACTTAGCAGCGCTGTGAGCAATTCAGTGAGCAACGCCATAACACTCTGAGTGCTTAAAGCAAGCGACATAGCGGGGGACGGTTTCTGGGGTGATTGATGAGCCGGTGGTGTTGGTGGTGTTTGTTGGTGTTGTCATGCATAGCCTGGGCACATATTGATAGACGTTCAGCTAGAGCTATAGGATAGCTACTTAGGCATGTTCCGCGATGCCCACGGCCGCCAGAAGTATATGGCGCCGGAGGATCAGTAGTACGGCGGTAGCCTGGCGCCAGGAGACATCGTGGGACAGGAATACCAGCTGTAGGAGACTGTAACGCCACCAACGTGCAGAAGTCGTACAATGATTTTGAGAAGCACAGAAGCAGAGCTCAAAGGACAAGGAATCCTGGAGTTGAGGCTGACTGTCATCTAGCAATGTTCAAGGCATCTTCAAGCTGTGTCTCGGTTTCTGGACAACTATGATCGTCGTGCTGACTGAGATTCCCTACTCTGACATCACGGTGTTTTGATCTGATCGAGAAAATGGGAGGCTGGCTTAGGTAGGGATGCAATGAGCCTCTGTTGAAGCTCATCGACATTTGTAACGTCCACAGCTCAGTGAATCAGCAGCGGTTTCAAACAGAGCGTTAGATGGGTGGGCCGTTTGACATTACAATTTCCTACATGGTCGCAACACAGCCAATGCAGCATTCACTCGGCAATAGGCCCATTACTAGTCCTTGACCCCTTAGACCGGTGCTCCTTCCACGCATCCATTAAACTCGGCCGCCGCCCCCATGGGAAATCCGCCGAGCTCAAGAAGCGATTCCGCGAATCTTCCGTCCCCGCCACCGGCAAACTCCCAAACTCCGCACCCGTCGCCCTCAAATGACTTCGCTCGGGGATCATCGGCATCATCTCGGAATCCTCCACCAGCGTCGGCATCAGCTCGGTCTCCTCCTCATCGTCATCCGGCCGCGCGATGCTTGCCAACGAGATACTCCCGTCGCTCCGCTCCTCCCGCGCGCCCCACAGCAGCGGACACGCCGTGCAGAACCACTGCACGTACATCGGCATGCGCGTCCTTGCCGACGCTCCTGTGCTGGACGAGCCCCAGCTTTCGCGCGTTGTTCCGGGTTCGGCCGTGTCGCGCTGTGTGCGCAGGACGAGGTGCAGCTCGGGGATCTCGAGGTAGACGATGGCGTCGTCGCAGAGCGTGGACGGTGTGCTGGCGGCGCAGCGCGGGAGCGCGGTGGCCCAGGACCAGTGGGAGCTGTCGCGGGAGGCGAGGGTGACGGGCTGGAGTTGGTGGACGCGGGCGGTTTGTTTGGAGGAGCGGCGGTGCACGCTGCGGCGGAGGTGGACGGTTTTGCGGAGGTGTGGGGGGAGGTGGGCTTCGCATAACCGGGTGAGTTTTGCTGAGGTGGGTTCTTTTGAGGTCGTTTCTTCTGAAGTTTCCTCCGATGGTGTTGACTCTTCATCTGTCGTCGAGTCCGATGTTGTGTCTTGATCGTATTCTGTCTCTGTGGTATCCTTGCGCAGGTCGAGATGCTCCATCTGGCTGATGATCAAAGACAGTGCTACGACAGCATCCATGTCGGGTGCATTCTCTTTCTCCTTCTTTCGTTTCAGGCAAGTGCCGCCCGTGCAGACATGGTTGAGAACTTGCTCGAGCGCAGCGGTGGCGCTTACGACAGAGTCGACCGACCATTCCGTCGACCCTTCAGCAGCCCATGGATAGCCTGAGGCGACGACGGCATCATATATCTGGCATATCCTCCTCGTTTGCGCCCTGCGGCTATGTGATGTATTGGCGAAGTTGTGATGATTCCTCGGCGGCGCAATCCTGTCGAATGTCCCTAGCGATCGAAAGACCCGTGTCATGGTAAGGTGAAATTCGCTGCACAAGGCCAGCGGTGTCATCTCCATCGTCAAGAGTATGGCATCCCAGGCTATAGTCTCCAGGTCTTTGTCGTAATCAATCTCCAACCGCTCCGGGTCAAAGTCTGGGTCTAGGCGGGAGCATAATCCGACGAGGCCATACACACGATCCGCGAGTCTGCTACTGCTCGCACCGGACAAATATTCCAAAAGGTCCACAAACCCGATCGTTCCGCCTGCTTTGATCTGCTTGCGAAGCGCATAAAGTTTCCCAATCCACTCGGCTGCCACGCAAAACGGGCCCTCGGACGTGCCCGTGCTCCAGAACTGGTAGAGCGATTCCAACTCTTCTATCTGCAGAAGCTCCTCGAAATCCACGGCCACTGGGCCGTACACCACGCTCGACGCTTTGGCACACGCAACCTCTAGTAGCACCCACGCGCGCCGCCAGTACTCCGACCCCTCCCGCCGCACGAGCTGCGTCCAGGCACGGTCGAGCCGCTGCGCTGCGGGCGTGCGCATGTCCAAGACGCTGATAGTGGCCCAACTATCGATGAACACGCGCGAGCTCTGCCTCGCCATGTGCTGCGTCATGACCTCCAGCGCGTCAACGCCTCTCTCATTCTCGCCGAGCCACGAGATGACATGGACGGCGTTCGCGTAGATGTCACCCATCCGCGCAACCTGGACATTGAGCTCTGCATGCGACTGCTGATTGAGACTCAGCGCGTCGGTCCAGAACCAGGGTTCGGCGCCGTTCAGCCATGCGCGGCGGAGGAAGAGCCATAGGTTGGTGTGAATCAGACGTAAGAGCCCGTTGATGTAGATAGTGTGTCTCTGTGTAGGGTCGCCCCAGACATAGGACAGGGCTACATATTCGGGGCATGTGTCGTCGCTGGAGTCGAAGTGCTCGAGGGTGCAGGACAGTCTGCGGTCTTTGAGTTGTGGGTTGATCCTGAGCAGCCTGATGCTGGACCTGCTGGAAAGAGGCGTATGTCTGTACTCTTCTGGCGGCGTTGCTTGGGGCATGGTTGGCTTGCATGGACGGCGTTGAGTCTGAGCAACTGCCTTGGTCTGCCGTCACACTGGCTACCTAGATATGTGCTGCGAAGTCCGGTGGCCGGCGAAAAGTAAGGGATGAGGAGGATACTCGGTGAGAGTGACCCCTGTTGTCGTGACCTCTTCCGGGTCCGTATAAATAGAGACAGGACAGCCTGTAAGTAAGTGGATTCACCGCCTCGGACGCCCAGGTGCGCGCCACCCTGGCCAGGCCTGTTTGACATAGACACCGCTAGGCCTAGCGGAACTTCTAGGGATTTTCAATAGCATCTTGAAAAGTCGTCGTTGCCGAGAGGTCTCTCCGTATTTCCCTCCTAGTTTGGTCGTGCGTTTTGACATCTGCATTCTGAACTGATCGCCTACCTACTTGAGTAGCCAACACTCACCAATGTCACATTGCCAGTGGGTCTCCATACCGGTACTTTGTGCGGCGGTGTCGATGCCCAACATGTTGCTTCGAGAGCATTTCTACCTGGCAGCATGAAGGCTACAACAGGGTCTCTAACGACTCCGACTCTCCGAGCAACGAACGCTCGTCGGTTGAAGGCTGGCAGGGCAGCGCCTTCACAAAGTCCGGCCGATAGGTCATATTATTGACACACTTTGTATGCTCGACCGGCTCTTGGCAAGAGCAGGCAGTGCAAAACGCGGTGAGATGTGTGACTCGTAGAGTGAAGACGGCGACGACGACGCGTCTGAAGGTATCGCGGGCCTGGTGCTTGTGATATTAAAGGGAACAAAACAGAGGTTGTACTATACTTCTTCTCGTTGTTGTATTCAGCGGAAACTTGCCGGGCAGGGGCCTTCTGAAACTGCAGCCACTCAATGTTTCAGCCTCGAGTGCGCCTGTGCCTCTGATGTGCCTGTGGCTGTGGCCGAGGTGCACCTGCAGGCAAGAGCTGGTGGCCTAGCGCCAACATCTTGGAATTTCCCCTGTAGCAGTCTTGGCAGTATAGGTGTAGGGGCTGCGCGGTTGGACCCTTCACTTGCAACTCGAAGAGCACACGACGACGCTCCTGAAGCGCCTTCCTCAGTACACAGTAATCCTCATCGCTCGATACTGGAGACAGAGGGTCCGTGTCAGTTGCGCACCATCCACTCTCTGAGCCGATAGCCACCAAGGCAAGATCATTTGCTTCCGGCCCCAGACTCTTACGCAAGCCCAGCGGACCCCTACCTTAGTTCATCGAGTACTCGGTACTATTAGCAAACAACCCGGAACCTCGAAATCGACAAGTTCCCTTTGCGACAACTCTCCCTTGGACCTGAGCCCCCAGCTCACCCTCACCCGCCTTCGAACACCACCGGAGCCAGCGCCCTCTGGAGTGCGCGACGCATTCACCTGCCACATCAGCAAACAGCTAGAGGCCATCCTCATTCTCAGAGCATCTATCTGCAGGTCCCTCCACCTGCACCGCCGCTCGCCAATCGCGTCTTGGCACTGAGCGCCAATTCAACAACTCGCTCGCGTCATACTCCGACCTCGATCCTGCCTCCCTTCGCCCACCACTCACCCACCTTACTCGTCCTATCCGACATACCATCCAAAATGTCTTCGGGCTTAACTCGACGTAGGGGTGGCGGCGGCGGCGGAGGCCCATCAGCCGACGGCGAGAGCAGCAACGGATTGCCTCGCAACAACTCTTCCTCAAACTTCAACAACGCCCCAGAAACGAGCTACGAGAACAGCGAGAATGGCCACAAGATCGCCTACGATCCGCGAGACATCAGCGAGAGCGAGGAGAGGAGCAAGCAACCCAAGCTGACTCTCATGGAAGAGGTTCTGCTGCTAGGCCTTAAGGACAAGCAGGTGCGTCGCCGCCCAATCGCCCCATGCGGTGCCCGGGACTCGACTTGCTAATAACCTCGATCTCCAGGGCTACCTCTCCTTCTGGAACGACAACATATCATATGCCCTCCGTGGCTGCATTGTCATAGAACTGGCTTTCCGCGGCCGCATCAGCATGCAGAAGGACGCCTCGAGACGCCGATTCCCCCTGCCCGATCGCGTCATCGAGGTCATCGACGACACTCTGACCGGCGAGGTACTGCTAGACGAGGCTCTGAAGATGATGAAGGCGAGCGAGAAGATGAGCGTCAGCTCTTGGATTGACCTCATGAGTGGTGCGTGCGCTGCGATAGCTTGAGCCTCCACTTCAACTCTGAGGACACATGGTCGCTAACACATCCCTTGCTACTACAGGCGAGACCTGGAACCTCATGAAGATCGGCTACCAACTCAAGCAAGTCCGCGAGCGCCTCGCCAAGGGCCTGGTCGACAAGGGCATCCTGCGCACCGAGAAGCGCAACTTCCTCCTCTTCGACATGGCCACCCACCCCGTAGCCGACGGTGGCGCCAAGGAAGAGATCCGGCGGCGCGTCCGCAACGTCCTCACACAGCGCACCGTCGTCCTGCCCGGCACTCAGTGGCTGCCCGAGAACCTCGAGTTCAGATACACGCGGACCATTGCCATGGTATGCGCGGCTTATGCGGCTAATGTCCTCGAGAATGCGCTATCTACGTTGGGTCATGAGGCAAGGGAACGGGCGTTTGCGCAGACGGACGAGATACTGGCGGAGTACAGCCAGTGGCCCTTTGGCAAGAAGGCTACACAACATGGAATTGGAGCGAACTTGCCACAAGTAATTTCAGAGGTAAGTGATCTATCTTCCTTGCTGCCAGAAGAGGCTGTGGCTAACGCGGTCTCCATCATGCAGGAAGCCAGCAAGGCAAAAGACAAGGAGCTCCAGCTCGAGGTGGTCGCCGCCTGTCTGAGTGTCTTCACGCGCCTCGACTCTCTTCTGTAATCGGTCAAATAACGGCCACGACCAGCACCGCATAATAAACCAAGCCCAATTAGAAGCGCGGAAGGAAAGCAGGGAAGGGAGACAGCACGCGGCCCGCCAGACCGAGAGCCTGCTACACGTTTGAAATGGCACGACGAGGGGGTCCGGCTGTCGCATGGAAAATTCCGGAAGGTGGGAGACTTGGCAGGCAGACTACCAAAAGTCTACAGCACGGGGAACGGAGAAAGGAGGGAGGAAGGGATATATCATGGGTCAAAATTGAGTTTGCGTTCCAGGATTCAAGCGGATGATGACATTTCAATTCACAACTACTTGCAAGATGGCCAGGTGCTCTTTGTACTTTCTCTTTTCTTCACGCACGGATAGGTACTTCATGAGGGCGACAGGGGAGGGACGTGTGATGGGCAGGAAAACGGACGACGGGAAGGTCGCCTTCATCATCAAGTTGCATTAGTCTTGCATGGAGAGGAATTGCTAGGGACAAGCGGATGAGTAGTGGAATGGCATTATCATTTAGTGGAGTGGCTTTATCATTCTGAGAGGAACTCATTCTGAGAAGAACAAGACCGTTTGAAAGCTTGTGTGTTCCCCTACCCGACTGGGAGTTCCATTGACCGTTCTGCTACTTAGCTTGGGTTCTCTGCCCTCAGCACTCGTCCCGAGAGTGATATATGAAGATTCGTTCCCATTCAGAGGCAATAATGAGGCATCATATTACAATTGCATGTGTATGATGCTTCAGAGTAAGAGATCCGAATGTTGAACATGTGCCAAGTCAAGTGCGAACCTAATCCCCGTAGAGAATACAGTGTTAGTAGGATGTATAGGTTGTCTCTAGACTGGGGGGATTAGTCTGTTAAGGGGCAGAAATACCTATATTATATAGTACTAGTAGCTTTAGATAGCTGACTCGCCATAGGCCATCGCCTCCATGCAAGTAATGAAACCAAAAAAAAACTTTTTTTTTTTTAAAAAAAAAAGGTGGGTGCAACCTGAAGGGGGGTGCCCTTTTATGCAAACAATAACCACTCACTAGACCCACAACAATCCATCTTATTATCTTGATATATTGAAACTACCCCATCTTGTTATTTCTATTAAGCCCCTACACATTCAAACATACCAAAGGAATACCTTGAGTGTGGCTGCCTTCTTTCATCACAAAACAGCCACATATACCAACTCCAACCTTATGGATGACAATTCATATCTGGAGAGGACATAACTTCATTGGCTTCCCAACAAACTTCTGATTGACCATTCCGAAACTCCTTGCACCAGATTTGATTCCACTCCCTGCAATCACTTTATATCTACTTTGGCAGTCTTCAAGTCGAAAGCACAATCCCATCATGAACCAAATTGGGCACGCTAAGAAGAGCTGCTGCTCCCCCCAAGTTGGGTGTTGTACTTTTGATCTTAGGATTCCCCGGCAAAACCCTCCCAATTAGTGACACAATATACATGTTGAGTAGTTTGGAAGTCTGTGTTTAGACCGGCCTATAGCAATAGTTTCAAAGATTAGCACTGTCATGCAAGAAGAGCATATCTTCACACTGGAATAACCCAGTAGATGAACATTACAACCGAAGTACTACTGACTACGGGTCAAGCAGTTTCAACATTCCAACTCGATCACCTCCAAAGGTTTCGCATTCACTCTCACAGTCCACCACCGACTTCCATACCATCTGGATTGCTCGCCTTCTCAAGAACCGGCACTCGAAATCTCCCAATCGATATTCACATTTACCTCCCGCCGCATTCCGCCCACACACGGTACAAGAATTGACATTATCACGCCCCGGATGGCAGGAAACCAACATCCACAACGCACCGGCAGCAACATCTCGTCCCAAGCTGCTCGTCGACGCCACGCCAACGGAATACAGCCACAGCCGCGCTCCCGGGTAATTTATTAGATTTGAAAATGCATGACCGCTCAAGAGATAAGTTTGCGAGCGTGCGTGGGATAGACACAAGCATACGAAAGAAACAATTGCTCGATTATTTTGTTTTTGATGCCTATATGAAACATGGACATGGCTCTGAGGTTGGCCCTCCGCTGATTGGAAAATGGCCTGGGTACATAATGCAAAAAATCAAGGACCAGAGTCTATCTCTAATATATCACAACTCTGCGGCGCAAGCGGTGGAGACCCCGTCCTTCCCTAAGTGAACTGTGAGACGAAGAATGCCTGCAGCATCTCACTACAAGGCTCTAAATAGCGTAGAATAGATACCACATAGACGGTATCATCAGTCGTCATATGGAATTCCTTGGTCTGTTTGGCCAGCGCAGTGGAGCGAGAAATATCGACTTACTGTCTGGACGTTCCTCCATGGCTAATCGCAGCGTCTTCCTCCCGTACACGGCCGCGTCTAGCAGAAATTGAGAACATCTTCCGGGGCCTCCGCCGGCTCAAGCACAGTGACCCATCTTTAGGATGAGTCTCGTTCGAGTGGCACCTCATAGTTCATGCCAGCCACAAATGCTTCGAGGTCCCCAAGCCTCTCCTCAACCACAGCCTCGGGCACATCAGGTGCGGTACAGCGCAGGAAGTCAGCAAGGCCACCCACAACATCCACGTCAGCGGGACCGAGGCAAAGCTCTGTTGCTATCTCTGCCACGTCAATCGTGACCCGAGGCCGCATAAATGTATATCGAAGTACAGTGATATCGCCGGCGCTGCTCGTGGTCCTCTTCACCGATATGACGACACTCCAACTACTTGGCACCAAAGCGCGCACGCGCGGCCAGCATTCGACGCGCTCCATACCACTCACGCGGGAAGGCAGAATTGGGATGGCTCGGTTCTCGACTGGGAAGAAACTCACGCAAGCGAGTCGATCGTCGTGGAAGGACATGTCGCTTGGCTTCGAAGGGGCGAGAGGACGGATTTGGTGGGAAGCCACATTTCGTGCCGCAGTGCAGCAGAGAAGGCGCCCGAGATCATAAGTCTTGGATGGTTCTGAAGTAGCTTGCTTGCTTTGGGGGGTTGATAGTACGTGAGATAGCTCTTTGCTTTTCTCGTCATGAAGCCTATCAGGCTTTTGATGGAAGTCCAGATCGGCGAAAGTTGCTGAAGATTGCGAGATAACCTGGATGATTTGCCGGGCCGCTTCATCGACAGTGTCGATACAGAGGCTGAGCGATCTGGCGCCTTTTAGCTCTCCCTTCTGAGCCCAGCGTCAAAGTGCTTCACTTCTGCGTCGCTGGAAGGGGCCCAGTCCAGGTGATGTTGCCCTGCAAATGCGAGGATCAACAGCTCGGTCACCATTGGACTCTGGTGGAGCTGATCGGCACAGCGAGGTAGTTCAAGTCTGGAAGCCGTTGAAAGGCCTGGGATACTCATCGTCTCCCGCAGTTGAACTAGGGGCTGCCGGCGGTCTTTGCTTGGGTCCAACAGAGACGCAACGAGGACTGCGATGCTCTGCTCTTGGAAAGAACGAGGCCCACAGCTGTTTGACTGCTTCAGACTAAGGCTCAACATTGTGTGCGAATCCTGCTCGTCCGGGGGCCAGCATACTATGCAACCTGTCAGATTTCACGACACGTGAAGTATCGTGGACTCGGTGCATCGGGTCCAGACTCACTGTTCAAGGCACTGGCGTCAACCAGGGTGAGCCTGTCAAGTTGCTGGACACAGCTTGCTTCGTAGACGCTCGAAGTTTTGTAGCCAAATTTGTCCATGTATTCGACTGCAGACACCGGTTCCTGAGACCTGATGGTTTCAAGAACTGGCACCGATATCAGCTCCGTGTCTTTACACGCGCTCACGGATTCAGACATCAAGGGAGGAGCAGGATCGTGTTTGGTCATGCACGCGACGCTGAATCCCACCATTCCGTAGCTTATAGAATTCAAGTCAGTCATGTCGAGTATGACCATTCCGTACTCGAAACTGTTGTCGTCGTACATCAGGCCGAGCGGCTCGGCAGTGACGGTCTCATGATAAATGCCATGAACAGTGTCGCAGCTCACTGCTAACAGCAAGCAAGTCGACAGGAAGGGCAATTGCTGGAGTGATCTGCCCCAGGATTTCCGCCGCTTGTTGGGACGACCGTTATCACCGGCTTCATAATCCATATCCCACCTGTTCCAAGGTGGTAAGCGTCATTGTGGGCTGGCCAGATTCTGGCGGGCATAAGCACCTGAAGCGAGCGCGAGCTTGAGTTCGCCCTGGATGGCGACCCGATTTGCTGGGCCGGCGAGGGTGGATACAGGGCGCAAGCAACGTCGCACCAAATCAACACCCTGGCACAGGCCCCCGCCGTTGTCCAGATCCGGGCCCGTAAATCTTCTTGCAAGGTGCTGAGCAGCAGCAACCTGCCGGTAAGTGCCATCGATCTTGGCAACAATGTAGAATACAAAGGATCGTGGACCCTCACTAGAAAGGTACGTAGTGATGACTGACGCGTGTGCCATGCTGGAGTCTCGACCTGAACACATCAGCCCAGGATTTGAGGGTATTCAGACGCCTAGATCTGAGACAGCCGTAGCTAGAGAGTAGGAAGAACCGAAAGACCTGTCAGACCTTGTAAAGGGGGAGGCAGGTGCGGAACACACAGATCATGGGAAACAAGAACAGCCATCCCGAAATCCCATCTGCTTTGGTTAAAAAAAAAGACTGGCAATGCGGGAAATGATCTGGACAACATCCTAGGTGTGTTCAGTGAATAACAGTGCGCAGCTACTACAATAAGACGGAAATTTGGGTATTACTGTGCAATCCTTCGGCACTACGCACCCCGTACTGTCACCAGACAAACCCGACAATCTCTAACAATCGAAGGGGGGGGGGGCAAATTGCTTACGCCGTATGTGGCACAGTGCTTCTGGCGCGTAGGCGATACCCTTTGCCCATGACACCTGCCCAAAGAGGAATGTGGAGCCCTGCACGAGCACGCTAAGTGGCCAGCAACTTTCCTGTCATGCATGGTCCAAATGCTTATTTCAACGACATCTGTTGCTGGAACAATAATTATCTGAAATACCACAAGTCGAATTGGTACGGACGAAATCAATTGATAGGATTGCATGTAAGATTCATGGTCAAGAACGCTACGAACCTGGCAGATCAGGACGTCTTGCCTTCATACCTGTCTTTGCGGAAAGAAAATATAGTAAAAGTCCGTCGTGAACCACAACACCCAACGTTGATGATCAATTTAGCACAGCAGAGAAACAAGACAAATATTCTCCTAAGATTCAATATAGCTTGTGCCCATCCTTCAAGATGCTGATCATTGCGCTCATGCCGTCGCAGAGGCAATCTTGATTCAACACGGCGTTCAGAGCAATGTAAGCCGCCGAGATGTAGACCAGGTTCATGGTATTGACAGCGTCACCAAGCGCGTCACCATCAGCGCCGCAGCCAAGTATCGCACTCGCCTTATGCGCGGCCGAGGCGCCCACACCACCAGCAATAGTGGCGGGAAGTTCCTCGACCAGCACACTTGAGTTGACCGCTGTGTCGATGTGCCTGGCCGATCTCGACGTGAGCACTTGTCCAAAGTTGAGTTTCAGCCAGGACTACATTCCCGCATCTCTCATGTTTCACGTTACAAGCAAGCCTCTGGGTCCTTTGAGAATGTGTGGGCATGGGTCGCGGACCAGTGAGTAAATTTACCAGCAGGGATGTTATCCTGTGTTGGCACCATCTGGCAGCATTCTTCTCATGCTAACAATATTGCCGTGTCCGCAACAACAATCTTGTGCTGTACGACAATTTCGACAACACAGCAACCCAGATGAGTATTTATGGCGCTCATGCGATGCTGATTGAATCACAAGGGCCATCATGGTTCATAGGAACAGGCCCAGGGCGTACGAGAGTTTTGTAGTGTTCTTTACCAGTAACAGCACAACGAAGCTCAAAGTGCAAGTTCAACAACTCGATTCCGAGAATGATTCGGCGTGAACTGGAAATTTTCAGATCTACATGGGTCACACTACCCGGCGCTCCAGCCCTTTTTGGGGCGGCCCCGAGCTTTCCAGCCGATTCATTCTTCAATGATTGCAATACGGACTCTTGCAAGGCTACCCGGGGACCGAGAGTCATCAACAGCAAAGATGTGACAGTCCACGACGCCGGCCTGTGCAGAATCTTCCAAGGGCACTACCATGTCTGTATCGAGACTGAGGGCTGCCATGAGCGAGTCCTAGGAATGAAGGGATCGACCAGAGCGGTCGCTTACAATCTCTTCACAGTGCGCAGGTAGCTGTGGTTGACATCGCGAGTGATATCGAATGAGTTTGCTGTCTGAACAACTGTGCACTTGAATTACCGCAAATTTCAGAATACTGCGAGTTGTCTCAGGTCACGATTCCCGTCGGTCAAATGTGAAAGTCCTAACAAAGTGGCTCTTATGGTGACGCGATTGGACTTTTGCCAGGGTTCAAGTACAGTCGTGACAACGATCCTGCTGGGGCCGGCCAGACTATCTACCTGGTGTTGGAGAGTATTGTTTGGGCGGATCATGTGGTATGTCTCATGCTATACCTTTGATTTCTTTTATCTTTTGCAATGCGCCATAACGGATAAAATCATTTATTGAACTGGTCGCGTGGGACACGTGAATTCCAAACCGCACAGAAAGACGGTCGCATCAGACGGCTCGCCGTGAGGAAATACGTCTTTGCAAGTGACAAAAGATCAGGTCAAAGTCTACAACACCGGCAAGAAGCCTGGTGGAGAGAAGCACGGCTCAGAAGTGGCCGCAAAGATGATCGGCGCCTGGCTTGGTCTCTGCACGAAGTGTACGGTTGGGGTGGATGGAGAAGCCCAAGAAATCCAGCGCCGACGATCCCAAGACGCGCTTGGCCCGCGGCGGAAGCAAGGGATCCACGCCTAAGAGGCAGGATGTCGGCGGCAGCACCGGCCAGACCTCCGCCTCCGGATCGAAGTCCACTGGCGGAACAGCCTGCGACGATGCCTGCAAGCTGGCTGACGGCAAGGCTTGCAATTGCAACGAGGACTGTTGCCCCGGCTCGCCGTCGTGCTGCGGCTCCAATACCTGCGCGTGATCTTGCACGGTTAGCGGCGGTGGTACCCCCGGCAGCAGCCGCGGTGGTGATGGTGGTTCGGCGGCGATAACCACCGCGTCCGCCGGTGGCTCGCAGCCTACCGCAGCGTACGACATCTGGTCGTACACGTTCAGTACGTCCCGCAGCGGGGCCTCGTCGTCCACGATGTATGGCCTGGACGGGATCCAAGGGCTGCAGGACTACCCACCCGTGCTCGCCGAAGCCGGAGAGGAGCGATACCGACACATTTGGTTCGAATCTTGGAACCAGCTACCAAAACATGAAGTCATATGGTGATTCTTGTGACTACAAGGCCTCGACCGATAATCACAACGGCGTTGATGTTGGTACCAAGATCGGCACGCTGACTCTACAAGAATCGGGTTCAAGAGACCTGCTTTCGGAGGAATTATAAGGCTAATTTGGACGCCTATTGTGGTGCTGACACGCTCACTGAGGAGTTGCGTTGCACATGGTAGACAATTTAGGTGCCCTTGGGTGATTTCTCAGGTCTACAATTCTCCGAATTTACACAGTTGATGCCGTGTTTACACCCAGAATCGACTCGCCAGCAGATCTGGCGTGCCAACGAAAATCTCACCAAGTCGAAGTTTTGAAGCGCCAATGAGCGGATGGCAGGCATGTGGATGAGGACACAAGACGCACACAGTATTAGGAAAATTTGAACAATGGATATAAACGCCGTTGGCACCGTGTAGCCTTTTCCCTTTCCGCGACTATGCTGCCGGCCAGCCAGGCCACTCCCGAACGCCACGATAGCAGAGCGCAGAACATTCCCTCTTCCAATTTCCAACACAATTGCTCCGCAAGCAAGCACCGCCTTTGCGATATTCCCAAGCCGACACTATCCTCATCCCAGCCTTATTTCTCACCTCTTCTTGCCACCAAAGCCACCACCCTCAAAGCCCGGCCTACCCGCCTTCTTCTTAGGCGTACCTTTGCCCTTGCCGCCCTTCTTGCCGCCCTTTCCAGCCGCCTTCTGCTCCTTACGCTGGCGAATATTCGACTCGCGCTTGTCAGCCTTCTTCTTCGCCGCGAACTTGACGCTGTCCATGCGGTCGCCCCACTCCTTCTCGCTCTTCTTCTTGACCTTCTCCTTCCGCTTGACGGCCTTCTTGAGCAGGGACTCGTCGTTGCGCACCTTCTCGCCCTCGGCACGCTTGCGGGCCGCGAGCCACGTCTCCTTCTCGAGCACCTCCTTGCGCTTATCGTCATCGAGGGTCGAGAGGCGCTTCTTCTGCGCCTCAAGCTTGGCGAGCGCGCTCTTGGGGTCGAGGTTTTGCTTCTTCTTGCCCTTATCTTTGACGTAGCTCAGGTCCTGGCTCATCTGCGTGCCGTCCGTGAAGGCCATACGGCCAAACGAGAAGTTGTTTTCCTGCTCGGGCGAGCCGGGCGAGCCGAAGCTCAGCATGGGCGAGTTGCGCGCGCTGGCGAGGGCTTCCTCGCGCTTGGCGTCCTCCTCGGCCTTTTGCTTCTGCCACAGCTCCTTCTTGTGCGCCTTGCTCTTGATCTGTTTGAGGCGGCGCGACTCGATGAGTTCCTGGCGCGTGCGGATGGGCATGCCGTCGGGGCCGTCAGCTTTCCGTGCGGCGCGCAGAGAGGCGATCTTGGCGGCGAGGCGGGCGCGGAGCTCGGTTGTGTCGGACGGCACCTTGAGCTTCTTGCTCGAGGACGAGGGGCGGTCTGTGGCGCCGGCAGCTTCGCTTGCTATACTGGTGGAGGTGCTGGTCAGGTCGGCGGCGGGGTTTTCTGCGGGGGAGTCGAAGGTGGGTGAGTCGGGTGTGGAAGATTGTGAGGTTTGGTTGGCCTCTTCGTCGTCCGCGAGGCCGGATATGTCGATAGGCACCAGGTCCTTGCTCTTGCGGCTCTTCACATCCGTCTCATCATCCGATTCGCTGTCGGCCTCCTTGGACGGGACCACAGCGTCCTCGTGTTCGTCGTGCGAGGCCTCCTCGTCGTCCTCGGCCGGCTTGTTGGTCTTCTTGGCTGCCTTCTCCGGCTTGCTCGCCTTCTTCTCAGCCCGCTTTTCTGCCTTCTTCTGTGACTTCGCCAGCTTCTTCTGTTGATGTGCCGACAAGGTAGCGGTTGACTCCTCTGTCTCGGGAATCGGCCCTTCGACCTTCGCCTTCTTCTTGGCCGGCTCGTCGTCCTCTGCCTTGCGCTTCTTCAGACCCTGACCAGGAAGCTCCTTGTCAATTCCCTCAAGGTCAAGCGACACCTCATCATCGTCATCGTCGGCGCTTTCGTCATCATCTTGTTCGCTGTCCTCGAGCTCCTTCGCCTTACGCTTGTTCCGCGCTCGCTCGTCCATTACCTCCTTTGCATTGCGATTGAGTGCGCTGTCCGGATCGAGCTTACTTCGCTTTGCGGCGCGCGCTTGCTCTTTGGTCTGCTTCTTCCGTTGCCATTGGTTGTCCTGTTGTGATCACGAAGTGTAAGCGCGCTGGACTGGCGATAGAGGGAGAAGCTGAGAAAGAGGCTGGGTGCGAACGTACGAGCTTCTCTTCCTCTCCATAGTAAAGCTTGGCAGGAATCAAAGATAGAAGACTGTCAAACGCCTCTGAGTGGTCGCGAAGGCGATCCTGTATCGGGTGTTCTTTGTCAGCTGTGGTCCTCGCCAATTGATGGTCTTCGGAACCGTTGAAGCGGGGGTGCGCAAACCTTCAGCGAACTGTCGGCCATAATTAGTGCGCTGCAGGCTCTTCTTCTGAGATGAGGAGAGAATGTCGGATGGTCGCGAAGGCCGAAATTGATGCACCAAGTTGGAAATCGGAAAGGAGAGTTTGTTCGCACTGCTTAATTGCTCGGAAGCTGTGGCGACATGGAATTTGGACGAAGGAACGAAGACCAATTTTTAGATTCGTGAAAAAAGTCGAGGTGGGTCGGCATCCCTGCAGGAGCAGCCTAATCGGGAAAGGCGGTCACATTGATCCCTGCAACAACGACATCGACTGTCTGGAAGGTGGCTGGGGGGGGGGGTTCAGTTAGCACCTCTTCAGCTTAGTACCTAGTAGTGAGTGATATATCATTGCACACTACTACATGTGACTATTGCAATGGATCTAGAGTTGTGAGTACCTCTATTTGTGTAACTCTGCAGCTATCTACTGTGGTATTGTATTCTTATGTCTCCGTCTGTGTCACCCATCTATCTATCTACAAGTACCTCTTCTGCTCAACATCTTCATACAGCTGTATGAGATCTCCAACCTCAAATTCATCAAACTCCTGGAACATGATACCACACTCAATACCTATCTTAACCTCATTCACATCACTCTGCTTTTGCTTGAGAGCAGCAAGCTTGCCTGTAACAGAATCATGGTCAGCATGCGCGTGCACAAATGCAACAATGAGGAAAAGAAGAACATACCCTTATGGATCTCCTCTCCGGCCCGTATCACCCTGTACATCCCGCCCCTCGTGATCGTAGCCTTCGTCACCTTCGATCCCGCGATATTCTTGTACTTCCGCTTCGTAATATTGATCGGGAAAATCTGCGCCACCGTCGCCTCTGCCACGACGCGCTGCGTGTAGATAGGCGTCAGCTGCGCCGACAGCAGATCCTTGACAGCTTGCACAGTCTCGTAGATGATGTTGTGGTCCAAGATCGTCACCCCAGCCCTGTCCGCCCGTTGCAGGATGTGGCCTGGGATGACGCTGTTGAAATTCACGATAGCGCCCTGTGCAGTAGCCATGTGGTCGACGTCGCTCTCCGTGATCTGACCGGGCGACGAGAACAGGATGCGCGGCCGCACTTCGTTGTTGCCAATCTCCTGGATCGCCATACTCACCGCCTCGACGGAGCCCATCACGTCGCCCTTGACGATGATGCTGACGGACTTGGGACCGGTGTCCACCGGCGTGGCTGCTTCCTCCTCGCCTGCTTCAGCCTCCTCCTCCTGCCTTTTCTTAAGCGCTTCACGCTCGGCTCTCTCGCGCTCTAGGGCTTCCCGCTGGGCGTTCTGCGCGGCTGCGATCGCTCGCTCAGCAATTTCGTTGCGGTAGTCGACCGCCGTTTGCGCCCTAGTCTCATCAGGCGCCTGGAGGACCATGTCGCCTGCCATGGGCTCGCCCTTCCAGCCGCCGTATACCTCGATAGGTGTGCCTGGGCCGCACTCCTCGACATCCACGCCACCCTCGTTTCGCATGATTCTGACCCTGGTGTAGGCGTTGCCCGAAACAATCAAGTCACCGATACGCAAGGTGCCTCTCTTCACAAGGATAGTCGCTGCCCTGCCGTCGGGTTTGACACTGGTTTCCAAAACCCATCCTTCAGCCATACCATCAGTTTCCGCGCGCATATCAAGGACCTCAGACAGCGTCAAGATGGCGTCCTCCAGATCTCGCATGCCGCGACCTGTCTTGCCACTGATATTAACAGCCTGGACGTCACCACCGTAGTCTTCAACGTCTACGCCATTTTCTGCCAACTCTTGCTTGACGAGGTCAAGCCGTTGGGGTGTATCGTCGAGATCGACCTTATTGATGGCCACTATTATAGGTACTTTCGCATTCTGGGCGTGCTTGATGGCTTCGATTGTCTGCGGTTTCACGCTGTCGTCGACAGCGACGACCAATATGACAATGTCAGTGACATTAGCACCGCGCTGCCGCATACTTAAAAATGCGGCGTGGCCGGGCGTGTCCAAGAAAGTAATGGTCTTACCCTTGGACATTTTGACCGAAAAGGCACCAATGTGCTGTGTGATACCACCAAACTCCTGCGCGACGATGGATGACTTGCGGAGGGTGTCCAATATCGTTGTCTTTCCATGGTCGACGTGACCCATGATAGTCACAATCGGAGGCCGGGGCGGCACCGTGCTCAACTCTTCTGGAGGTGGGCGCGGCTGCAGATCGACATTGACGCCAGATTCGACTGTTGTTTCGAATCCATATTCAGCAGCAACCAGAGCTGCTGTTTCACCTGTCAAAACACTATCTTGAAGTGTATTTTCGAAGCCAAGCTGTTCAAGGTCGCGCAAGAAGACAGCGGGCTTGATTCGGAGCGCCTGCGCGAGGTCATACACCGTGATGTATTCGGGCAAGAGGATCGACTTGTGCTTGGCCGCCTCTGCCTCTTCGGCGGCTCTTTTCTCCGCAAGCTTCCGTTGACGTTGCTGTCGCCTATCTCGCATCTGCTCATAATCTTCGTAGTCTTCACCCTCTTCATCGTCCACTACGTGCTGCTTTCGTGTGCCCCCAAATTTTTTCTTTCTCCTTTCCCTGTCGGCAGCGGCGTAGATGTCTTCGACTGGCTCAACGTCTCTGCCGCGTCCCCGGGGATCTTTCCTATCATGTCTTCGTCTTTCTCTTTCTTCAACCGGAGCGGCAGTTTGATCCGTGATTGGAGGCTTTCTTCGTTCCTCTTCAACTAGAGCGGATATTTGATCCATACGTGGAGGGCTTGGTCCACGTGCCCCCGATGGAATTGCGGGGTCATTCCAGTCGTCCTGCGGAGCTTCTCGAGGCCCTTCCGATTTGGGCACCCTTGGGAAGCCTGAGCGCGAGATGACTGAACGGTCCCGGAATGCGTGCTCGAATGCCTTATTTGGGTTTGTTCCGGAGGCCGCCAAGTCAGATCGGCGATCGCTACTAGGTGCCTCGTCTCGGCTAGGTCGTGTTTGCCTTGGTGGCAATTTGAAAGGACTCAAAGACTCAAACGTGTCCCTCCTCGAGCTTCTCCGCGGGAGTTGAGGGAACTCGGCGCCTGGCTCGGGCTTACGAGTGGGTCGCCTCATAAAAACTGTATCCAGCATCGGATCTGACATACGAGTTTGGCTTCGAACTTGAGGTTCCTGCGAACTTTGAGCGCCTTCAGAGGATTGTGAAGACTTCCTTCGAGGAGGTGGAGTGTAAGACACCTCACCTCTCTGCTTCCAGTCAGAAGACTCCCAACCATTGCCCAAAAGGGCGCTGGCGGTCTTCGCAGGTGTGCTAAAGACGCTGGGTGGTATCTTGGGTGCGTTGACTTTGGGTGGAATCCAAGAACTGACACCACCACGCGCGGGCTGGCTGGGAGTCCATGAACTGGCAGCTGCAGGATTGGGCTTGGCAGCAGTCCGGCCTGATGGACTTCCAAATGCAGGCTTGACAGCGACAGTGGCTCCCGCGGTAGATGAATGGCCTGCACTTGATGTGTATGTCATCGAAGAAGGAATGTGAGGCCGATTTGAGGCTTGATTAGCCCGCGCCACTGGTGAAGGCGCAGTGGTGGGACTAGCCTGAGTTGGATATGTGTTGCCTTCTCTCAAGACTTGGGCCGGTCCCGTATCTACTCGAGACGAGTCAGTGTTGGATGCGGCGGCCATTAGAGGTGTCGTTGACGCGTTAGATGGTGGAAATCGAGTAGGTGCAGTCGAAGACTTATTCGCCGCGTTGACCACGTCCGGAGTTTGGGTTTGTAGCCTCGGCATCAAAGTGCCGGCGCCTCTCCATGGCCAGGAAGTCGATGCTTTATGTGTCGCGGCATCAATCTTCACGTCTGCTTGAGGACCTCGACCTTGGCTGATGTTTGCCCGTGAAGCAGGACCTCCCAAGCTGGACGCTTGCTGCGGCGCCATGCCACGTCCAACTCCAGGGGAAGGAATGGGCTGACTGAGCGGTACATCACTGCTAGAACCCCTTCCTGCTGCCGACACATTCGGGCCGGGTGGTGTTCCACCAGACCCCGACCACGCCGAAGAGACAGACCCCGATGGTCTGCTGCCAAGTCCTCCCAATACAGCTGCTCCGTCGCCCTGTGGTGGAACTTTCCCTCCTCCCGATACAGAGGTTGCTGAGCCCGGCGGTGCCCTATTTCCAGTTGCCAACCCTGATGGTAGCGTCGTACTTGGTCCCGCATTGCTCGGCCCACCCCATGCAGATGCTCCTGGCGCCAACGGCGATTTGCTTACCCCTCCCCAAGCAGACGTCCCAGTGGCCGCCAGTGGTTTGCTGGGCGCGCCCCACGCAGGCGCCGCCGGACTTGGTGTCCCAGTTGTTGGAGTCTTCTTCGGCGCAGCTGCCCAAGCAGCATTGGAATGCGGCGGCACCGTCTGCGAGGCAAAGTTGCTCCTGTCCCAGGCGCTATAACTTCGTGTATCTATCCGGGTGGTTCTGAGCGTCGGTCCATCGCGAGAAGGGATGGCGCCGTTTCGGGGTGCTAGTGAGGTCGCAAGCTTCGAAGCTGTCGGCACGACTGGAGCGAAAGGTCTTGGAGTAGACAAGAGGTGGTGGCTTCGTATGCGACCGCTGGAACGCAGTTGCGCCAGGTCATACTGGTGTTGGCGGCGACATGATGCGCAGACGTAGAAGCTGCTTTGCTTCTGTAATTTTGCCTCGTTAGTTCCCAATGTTGCTATAGTAAGTACCTGGGGAAGAAAGTGCGCACCTTGGCCTGGGTCCTTAACATCCTTGAAGAGTCAGAGAAACTGGCGACCTCGATTCCAGTGCCATCTGTTCCGCTGCATGTACCGTGCGGTCGAAGTTGAGAGTTGTAGTCGATGAGATCAGAAAGCGGCGACGTTCTGGAAGAATTTCAGTGGAGTGCTGATCCTAGCATGATACGGGTACTAATCCGAGACCTTGAAAGCAGCCTGTGACGTGTATGATTTCTGAGTACTGCCTATGTACTTCCCGGCAGGCAGGCCCACCGGCGTCAGGGGCAGCTTCGGAGGCAAGAGCTGGCAACTGGAGCTCTTCGCATAGGTCAAATTGTCATTTCACCTTCTGAATCTCATGTGCATATAAATTAGTCTTCCGTGCGGCCTTTCCTCCTGTTGTTCGCATCTTTTGTACTTCTTTTCATAGAGCAACGTTTCGAGCTTCGCGACGCCCTCTCTCGTGCCCTCTGCCGTCCACTGTCGTCAACATGGCGCCCTCCAAGAAGTCTGCCAAGAAGTACAAATCTACACCAGCAGCCTCACCCACAGAACCACAGGCTCCCTTTAAGCGCGCGCCGGAAATTCTAGGTCCTCTGCTCGATACTCTCTCACCAGAACATGTCTACATCACACACGTCGACAGGCAACCCGCCGCCTTCAAGCGGAAAATCTTCATGGTACCTGTGGTCATCAACGTCGCCATTGTTGCAGTCATGATCTACCGCGTGCGCTACATTCTTCCCTGGTACTTCCAATTCGTCCTTGCAGCCCTTGGCCACCCAAACGAAGTCACTTTGCCAACGGCAGACCTTTCCTGGTTTGAGCTGTCAAAAGCTATCTTTAGGAGAGCCTGCACATTCTTGTTCGACTTCCTGCTGTTCGTCTTCGTCTGGCCTTGGCCCCTGGAATTCTGTGTGGGACGCACCAATGGCTCGCCTTTGTTTTGGCGCTGGATGGTTGGCTTCCGTGAAAAGGAGATTTACGTGCGCCGCAGCCGGTCGACCTGGGACAAGAACATCCGCAAGGCCGTGAAAGGCGACGACAATGAGGCCCGGACTTTACTACTCAAGCATATTGGCGCCGCAACGGAGCCCATGCTCATCAACGAGAAGACAGGCTACCTTACTATGAACAATGAGTGGGATCTGGACTGGGCGGCCATGGTCAAGGCAACCAAGATGGTGGACGCTAAGACTGTGGCGCTGGATGCGTTCCGGTTGTTGGTTGTCTTGAACCACAAGGACTTTGGCTGGGTGAGCCTAGATATGAAGGAGCACGACACCGCGGGCGATGACGAGCGGAGAAACCAGGTGTTCGCGTTCCGGGATGCGCTTGCTGCCGTGGGAAAGGAGGATTTGTTCTACCGCTGGATCGAAATTGTGCAATTCGAGTCAACCCGGCCTGGCGGCTTCAGTCCTGAGAAGCAAGTCGAGACTGCGAAGCAAATCAGGGACCTCTTCACGGAGCAAGGCATCGACTTTGATGAATTTTGGAAGGAGAGTGTGGATCAGAGCGCCGTTCTTGCGTAAGGCACATCTAGACTTCGCGATAATCATAGCACGATTCACTGCAGCAACGCTGTACCAAGGTTCCGTGTCAAAATTTCCAGCCACATGGGGATTTTGTAATGTATGTTCGTATGTTTTCTTGCCGTTTCTACAGCCCTCCTTGATGTCCGGCTTTCCATTGACCGAAATCCTCCACACATGTTCATCATTCGCCCATCTGTCTTGTGCAAGGGCTGACCGCCTGCAGTATACTCAAGTTTGAAATTAGCGCATGGGCGATAAATGTGCCTGTCCTCGCCGGCGCCATCTCCACCACGCCAGAACGCTCTCCTGACGGATAGCCTGCGAGCTACCCACAACACTATATCTCTCCCCGCTGTCTTATTGCAAACACTGTGTTCGTCGTTTGACCTAGCATGCCCAAGGAGACTTGAAAGCGTGCCAGTGTGTCTCCCTCAACCTCGAGGCGCGGGTAACGCCATCCTCCTCCGCAATTCTTTGCTTTCTTCCCCACTTGAGCGCTGCAGACCTCTTGTGTTCAACGCGAAATCGACCCACAGATTGGTGGATCTTCTTCTGCAGCTTCAAAGACGTCTCCAGGGGCTCGAGGGACAAGTCGAATAGCTTTTGGGCCACCGCAACCATGTCGGCGGCTTAGCAATCCAAGGCGCCTTGTTTCCAAGCGCGTAACTCAACTACTGTTAGGTGGGTTCCAAGTTGGTGCAAAGTCGCCCTGGAGGCCTCCTTGCGGCTCAGCAGCTTCGTCATGTGGTCCTTGACCACATCGATCACTATCGTCTTCTGGACTCCATTGACATCGCTAATCGTCGCCCCCTACCCCTCCGTCTCAGCCCGACGGAGGAAACTCTGTGCGCCGAGCTCAACTTTTCCAGGGACTGCAACTCGGCTACAGATACCGAGGACGACATGTCGTCGTCCATCACATCGGTTCGAGTGACTTGGTCTATCTTATCGTTGAGCTTGAGGTGATCCATCATCGCTTGATAGGACGCCTCGAGACTGCGCATCATGATCTGGCGAAATGCATGAATACCGTGTATTCGCTCCTCAATTGACTCGATCCCAGCTGAGATGAAGCGTTGCGCCACAGTCTCGCTCACGACCTTTGACCCGTCTACCATGGAAACATCGGTGCCGCGCTCAACTGCACCAGACGACTTGGTCAGAAGTTTTTGGGTTTCTTCGTAGAGTTGGTGTAGAAAACTTGGTTAAGGCTTGTGTCACGAGGAAACTGTAGCAGGAGTCTGGCTCACATTGCACTCTCACTAAGATTTGTGGTCAAGGACACATTACCCTTTGGCGGCGCAACAGAGGTGTCAGCTTTTATCACTGCGGCAGAGACCTTTGCCAACCTCGCGACTCTCTTATTCATATGCAACTTGCTGAAAGATTCTTCGTCGGAATCTACTGCGTCTCGCTTTTGCGTCTAGTTCTCAATCATGCTCGCCGTTGGGGTCGAGACGTGAGAAGTCCATCCTTTAGAGAAAAGTATGCTCTTGTGTAAGCTGTTAGGAATTTGCAGGCAAGAGCAAACGCCGCTATCGTCTCGATTGAACAGGACGTCTGATGCTTTGTTAGAATTGGTCATCCACGAAAGTCCGTCAATAGTTTCACTTACAGAAATCAGAATCGTGGGCTCCTTCGTGTCGGGACACCGCGTACTTGGCGTGTGTACCAAATTGAGCAACGACAGGCGCCGCAGTTTGGAAGAGGCTCTTGGCCTTCAGTACGCTTCCGGTCTCTACTTGGAATTTTTCTGCGGGCAGAGGCTTGTCCAAAAACAAGCCCACAAGCGTACTCAACTTCCGGCCAGCGCCTGATGTTGCGAGTGCAAGCTCCTGGGGTGAAAACCCCCTCCCAGCCGTGGTGCGGTCGCAATTCGTGTGCTGCAAGAAGTAGTGGATAGACAAGTCTTGCTATAGAAACGTGGGGAATTTGTCGTCGACCCAAATAAAGCACCTTGTTTGTCGACTACTTGTTGATGCAGGGTCGTACACGAGCATGCTCGGCGACATGGCGAAATCTACTGAGACAGCATGGCCAGACCGAACGGACGCAATGGTGCGATGCGCTTGGAGAGGTTGAGACTGGTTGCTTGGTGTTGTGGTTGCGAAGGAAATAGGATGCTGGCTCAAATGTGGCTCGAGAGCGAAAGGTCGCAAACGGGTTTGCGTAGTCAGCGCGCGGGGCAGCGGCAACTTTTGGTCTCTTGTGTGGGGAAGAGTCAACTTGCATTGGACTCGAGAATCAGATAGCACTTTTGAATACTGACTAATTTCTGGGACATTTAACTCTCGAATAATGCTTTGGTCTTTTTGCTTATATAGAAGTGATCCCTGGCTCCAATCAAGTGTGTCAGTTCTTTATGTTTTCCCAAACTCGTGGTTCCGGCTAGCTGTACCATTTTTAGCATGTGTGTGTGCTCCACAGCAGCTTCAGGCACGCAGGTATCTCTCATGCAGCTTGTAGATCTAGTCAATCGTCTGGCGATATGGGCAAAGACTGTGTTGATTACTTAGTATGAGTCTGATTGTCATTCAATCTTGGAGTGTTGGAAGAATGGAGAATGGTCCCAAAAACAGGACCTGTCGGAATGCACATGGGTAATTCTCTATGTATAGGAACTACATGCTGCTTTTCCTTAGATCAATACACTGTACCTCAAACTCTTCAAAGCCCAGAGCCTTCAATACTGTTTGTGAATATGGCATCAAATCATAGCAGGTCAGGTCTGCCCAGCCTGCCACACCGCAGGAAGGTGCGGTTCACTTCTGCACTTCATTTGAGACTGAAGGTCCCTGATCAGACAGTGTTCACTCAAAGCTAAAGTTGGATCACCTTCGGGGCTTACTACAGCCTTGCTGAATCTGAATTGGTATACAAACCTACCCAAAGCGATTGGCAGACAATATTCTTTCCTTTCCCTCCTTCCCACCAATCCAACAAAGTGCCGGCCAACCCAATCCACCCAACTGCACCAACTTCCGTTCGCCTTTTTCTTTCTCTTCTACACTCATAAACTCAACAGTCCAATAGACAAATACCAAAGTCGCCAAGATGAGGTTCTCTATCTCCATCACTGCTGCCTTGGTTGCCATGCTCTCCACCTTGGCTGTCGCCACCCCTACCTCGTCCTCTGCCAATGCTGCCCCGACCTCCTTTATGGTCAACGTCATTGTCGCCGATTTGAATGTCTTCTCTAACATCCAGTCTTTTGACCCCGCCAACACCACCGAGATCTTGCACACTCTGAATCAGTATGGCGACAAGCCTGAAAGCTACGGTGTTTCCTACACCGTCAACATCCCCAGCAACGTCTCTGGTACCAAGGAGGACGTCTCGCACGAGTGCGAGATGAAGTGTTTGACTTGTGTCTGGTGGGGCCCATTGGTCTATGCCATGTAAGCTGTCTTGACCTTACCTCTTTCCCAGTACTATTTCTTTGAAGAGAATGCAAGCTAATCATCAGTACTAGCTGCCTCGCTACCTGCTCTTAGGAAAGAAGGCAGAACATCTCCTACACCGCAAACAGCACAAAATTCGCCAGGAAATTCGAGGAGGAAACACATGCTCTCATCAATACCAACAGCAAGAGTGGGAGACGGCAGTGAGGGCTGAAACTTGGAATTGAAAACTTGTTGCTTGGAGTCTGGAGTTTGGGATAGCGGACTTGACTGAGAGTCAAAGCAATTTTCGATTAAATCTGCCTGGGTATCCTGAGACTAATACACACAAAATACAATGAAGTCTCATTTGCTGCTACTTGTGATATGATTTTGTCCTCAGGTATTCCTCAGTGATGGTACCTGTGGGATGTTAGTGTTGAGACACCTATAGATGCCAGTAACCAAGCCGAAGAAGTCCTCTGCGCCGCATCACCAGCCAGTCTGTATACCATCATGATGAAACAATTTTCTTTTTTGGAATCTTGGAAATTGCTGTGAAGAATTGAGCTCGAAACCTAATCCCGGAAGCCATCCTGCAGAAGATGCAATCACGTCCAGTCGCACAAAAGGAATACGGAGCGGTCGTAGGAATGCTCAGTCCCACCCTCGTCACTGGCCTGTCCATTCAGTCTTGCTGCTATTGGAGAATCTCACAAGGCCGCTTTAGCGAAGAATGCAATGCAAGCGTCCTCACGGTCCCTCAATGTCCCACAGCTCTGGGAGCTGGACAGGGGAGAAAAGAGCACTTCATTGCAAAAATCGCAGCCTGTTGTTTGCTGTGCACGACCTGGCGCAAGATCATGTCAACACGATGGTTGATAGTGCCAGGAGATGGACCTTGAGAACTGTCCAGGTGTCCGAAGGTAAAGTTTTTGTCTCCCGAGGTTTAAATATCGTCTACTCTGACCTGACGTCTAAAAACTCACTCTCACCTCTAGGCGCTAAACGCGAATTTTGATCGCATGAACTCAAAATCGTCGCATACACAGGTCGAGAACATGCATGCTTGGGGGTCATCGTACTAACACCGTTCCGCCGCCAAGGGTGCGTATGCTTTCAACTTTGCCCGTCTAGGCGTGCTAAGGAAATCTGCGTATAGAATTTGGCCATGAGATGGACACAAGAACTCTGCCCCCAACAATGCGACGAAATAGCCCTCTGCATCCAAAATCCCACGATTCATTCTCAGCTCCGACTTTCAAGCGTTCTCCGCGAAAAGGCTGGTCTACTTCTTCTTGCCACCCTTCTTGGAAGGACCAAGGGCCGCCTCGCGCTTCTTGGCCTCCTTCGCTTCGATCTCCTTGCGCTTCTCGGCCTCGCGTTCCTTGCGCTCCTCTTCCTCAGCCTACAGGACTGTTAGTCATTGGATCCACATGAGTGATTGGGCTAAGTGAGTGGAACATACATCTCGCACAGCCTTTTGACGGGCCCGGTCCTCCCTGATCTTAGCCAGACGAGCCATATCCGCCTTCGCCTCGTCAGTCTTACCCGCCAAATGCGCCTTCATGTAACGCTCCTTAGCAGCCGCAGCCTCAGCCGACTCCCTCTCCTTGCGGGTCATGCCGCTCTTGTCCTTCTCCACGGCCAACTTGGCGACGCCAGCAGTAGCCTCGGCGACCTCGTCATCGGGCTGCTTCGGCGGGGCGTCGGCCTGCTTGCGCGCGGCCTTGGAGTGGTTGGGGTTGGCGGGCATGTTGTCGTCGGACTCCTCCTCGGAGTCGCTGGGCGGCAGGTCGCCGACCTGGACGTTGCCGCGCTTGGCTCTGGCGACGGCGGCGTCCTTCTTGGCTTTCTTCGCGGCGCGGCGCTCCTCGCGGCTCAGCTCCTGGGCGGGGGCGCCTTTCGAGGGGCCGGCTTCTTCCTCCGACTCTTCTTCAGAGGAGTCGTCGTCCGAGTCATCGTCGTCGTCGGAGCCGTCTTGCTTGCTAGCATTAGGGTCCCACATGGAGATCTCGTTTCCGTCGGCATCGAGGGGTCGGAGGTTCTTAGAGAAGTGCTTGCCACCTGAGAAGGAGTATGTTAGAAATCGGATGATGCATGTAGAGACTAAATGATTCGAGATCCGGGCTGGACTTACCTCCACGAGTGTACTTCTTGAACTTGCCGCCACGGCCACGCGAGCCTGCACCGGGACGTCCTGACATGATGACTGGATTTTTCCTCTGAAAGATGTGTGACAAAGTGAATACCTCGCTATCGTAGTAGACTTAATGAAAGCAAGGTTTGGCAAGTGAGTCTCAGATACGGTGACGTGGATCTGGGTTTTCTATATTTGGTGTTGTGTTAGAGTGACGTTGTAGGAAAGAAAGTTGGTAGAAGCAGGCGACCGCCGTCGAGAAACTGCCCCTCCTTGGGCTGACCCCACGCCGTATCACCTCTGACATCCCTGCACATTGACTTCAACGTTGCTGTGATTGGCAGGCTCACGCGCCTTGCGCCTATAGTTCTGCCTATCACAAAGAAGTGCAAACGCATTGTGTGATCTTCTGCATCTGGTATTCTCAAGACAACGTAAAATAACTCTACTTCTCTATGCTTAGGTTCAAACACACCATTACTGTTGTTGGTGGTATGAGGAGGTAATTAGTACTTAGTCGGAAGCATCGGTTTTGCAATAGCACAAGTGTTCGCGGCTGCTGAGGACACATAATCCAAATTATATTGTATTCGACTGTCGTATAATCAATTTTAGCTCTTCACTCTCTCCAATTATTTCACAGCCGTTTTCCCAACGCTCTAGACTCGTTCGCTTCCTACATTCGTATGTTGCGTGGGTGTGGCATGTTAGCAAGTGCCAGACAATCTGGATGAGTCAGCGCCCCACTTGCCGCGACCTCAAAACAAAATTTCGCCACGGCCTCTTTCATTACTTTCCTCTCTTCTTTTCTTCACAACACATATTTCATACCCCCCGTATCCACTCTGGCAATCGCACTTATCCCGTGGCATGTCTTGGAGGGGAAACGGGGGGTTAGATCAAACTCGTTACCTTACCTTCTGTCCTCGTTATTTCACCGCCGAGTCCAGTTAAATTTTCAACGAGACATCAAATCGTCTGTCAGCTCCGTAGATGCGTCGTCTAGCCTCAAGGATCCAGTACCAACCACTCTGTCATCGTCTTGCGCCTAGTAACGCTGCCTGTTCTCTATGCTCTGTGATAACCGTAATATACCTTGTGCTAAAATTTCAGTACAGATGCACGTAGCTTTGCGAAAAGCGAAGTTTCATCCAATGGAATCGTCAGTCCTGGTTCATGCACATCACTGAGGGAACTCTGTCAGAAGTATACTCGATGGCCAATGCAGCTTCTACCCACGCCATGAGAGACCGCAGAGTCACACGGCTATGAGACTGGCCATGCTTTCTAGCATAGGGTTGTGGAAGGGCACTCCACCAAAGTTGCCCAAGTCCGGCTGCGCGTGCAGCACTGAAGATGGAGGCTGCTGTCCAGTCCCAAAGGTGGCTCAGCCTCAACGCGCCCAGTTATCGAGCATTCCAACTCCTTAGCGTCTTATGTTACTTGAGCTTGCTGCTTTGGCTCAAATGCTACCCCTGCCTGTGATCATTGCCCTCACTGACGTCTGCTATTCGACTGGAACTTTTAGATTGTGGTCCGTGAAACCATCACCACTACATAGAATCAGTGAGTATTTTCGCTCGAGCCCGCTAATCACGCGTGGACATTCTCGTGTCCGATCACTACCATACGTTGCTCATTAGTTTTACCCTCATCTCATCTTCATTTCAACGAATTCACCTTCCCACTACGTCCAAAAAAAGCCCACCAGTCGACCCTTCCCCGAGACACAAGCACACAAAATTATATATAAATATGTAGCTTTGACTGCGCGACAGACTTTCTTGATGAAGACAATATCGCAAGCATTCGACACTGACATGGACGCGGCAATGTTCGCGCCCACCGGCAACACTGTCATCAGCGAGTGGACGCGTGAGCATCCTCACCCACGCAACGACAACGCTCATCCACGCGACGATAAACTCTGGGATAGCTGCAAGCGGGCGGGTGGGTACGATCAAGCTGCGCAAGCTCCTGGTTTCACCCTGATGCTGCTGCAAGCTTACGACAACCTCCTAACCCTCGTGTGTGAAGCCTGGGTCAAATCGCAGCCAGAATTGCTGCTCGACAACTCGAGCAGAATGTTGCAGAGAGCGAGGACTTCCTCGAAATGCCTCTTGACGACTGCCCCTCAAAAATGATTACCCAGATTTGCGAAGAACCACAAGACCCTCGGTAAGTCTCCTCCGAGCGTTCTTACTCCTTACTTTTGGGCGCATGGCTTCGTTGCTATGGCCAAGCAGCTAGGACCAAGCAGTTGAAAGCCGGACAGCGCCTTTTGGATACTCGATTTTAGAGTGATTGTCTTTGGAGTAATCGCTTCTGGGGTGGTCACATGTGGGACACTCTCTAGTGGGTCTACTGTATCTGGATGTGCCGATTTTTCTCTCATGGTCCTGTCAGCATGTCAGCCAACTTCTAAACTTGCCTGCATCATTCACTACGATGCTCAATCCCGCGCTGACTTGCTCTAGCTACCTTTCACTCGAGCAGTGGATGACGTTTCGCTCTGCTTTCAAAGACTACCTAGGGTACGATGGTCCCCGTCGCAAGAGACCATCTCGTAAGACACTAAACGTCGGTCCTGACGGGCAATTTGTCGTGGGTGTCGAGACGGTGGAAGAACCAGCCCAAGACGCAGCGCCAGCATACAAACCTCTGAACTGGCAGATTCTCGTTGCACTGACCGTACTAGACTCCGAAGATCCCAACAACGCGGAGGAAGCTCGCGTCCGACCTCCCACAGTCGAAAAAATCCTTACCGAAATGAGGCAGCAAGTTACAAATGGAGCCGAACAATACAGACTCCACGCGCTGCACCACTTCTATAATCTAATCGCCAAACCAGACCAAGCTCTTCGAACCTATCTTGAGCCTCTGCAACCGTCTACATCTTTTGACTTCATCACTCACATCCAGATCGCAGGACCTTGCAAGTTCACGTCGCAAGAGATGGACGCTCTGCCCAAAATGCAGAATCTCGGCGTACTCGAGATCATCGAGCCCACGCGGGTCGAGGACAGAAAAGATTTCCCGCGAGTCACGAACAGCACGTTAAAAGCCTGGAGTTCCATGGAGAAGCCCTTTCCAAAGCTTCTTGTCCTCAAGATCAGGAGTCGCAAGGACTTCACATACAAGAGTCTACGGCACGTGGCCAAATTCCCCAGCTTGATACTCTTCAAAGCCATGTCGTTTTGTGAAGGCTGGGGCAAGATACACAACTGTTGCGACAGCGACATCCCTTCTCAGTCTCTTGACGGTTGGCGCGAATGCAGAAGCGACCACATCTCGGGCCGCAATGACTTGCAATGAGAATATTTGGCGCACACTCAACTCCAGGCGAGAGCGAGCACGATGGCCTGTCACATACCTGAATGCCGCGCAGCCCTGGACGCATGTATGGAGCCCAAATGCAGCTTGACAGACGTGCTCTCGACCGAGACACTGGATCTACATGATAGTCCTCGTTGGGGCTCGGCTACGACTCTTATGCGGCAGACACTCCCCAGTACGTTGAGGTGGATGATCCCGAGCGCAGCACGTCCGACTGGGCCAAGCTAAGAGGACAGAGTTACTGGCGCATCTCCAAGCTGAGTGATTGTCTGGGCGCCCAAGCAGAGAAACTCTGTACGCACCCCCCCTGGGAATTGTACAAATCGGACCTTGAAAACTTGTTTTTTCCGTCCACGATGTCTCGGGAAGGGGAAATGTGGTATGGATTAGTAGAATCGAGAGGAAGAAAGCCATGATACATCAGCTGTGAGAGCGAAGACCTGTTTTAGAGATGGTCAAGTGCAAATCAGACCACAAAAAGCCTTGCCACAACATGAGCCTATGTTCTTAAAGGTCACAGCTGTATATTCTTAGCTTGATAGCATTAGTTTTAGGACAAGAAGGCATTATTATTGGGGTACATGTATTCTGCCATATGGCACTGTATTTGTGCTGAAGCTTCTCGAGGTCAGTACAATACAGTACGTATTTTGTATTCTGTTCTGCTGTCGCCCTCTCAATCAGGTAATAAGTGAGTCCGTCTCACCGGGCAGCCATTATGTCTTTATGGTCAGGTCAGCCAACATAGTGGATCTTTTCGGTAAACGGTTTTCGCCTTAGGAGTGCAGAACAATGCGCTGTACAATACATGAGACAAAATTGGGTGTACAGTATACTGCGTACCACTGAAAACGATAGCCGTATTAGTCTTTGTGCGGCCTTATGAAGGAGTCGTCTTCTATGATTGTACCCCGTCGACGTGGAGAAGAAGACAGGTCAACGTCAGATCTCTAGATCACAAACGCAGTCGTCCTTAACCAGAGTGAATGGTTTTGAGATAATTTTGACATTTTGCTATCCACTACATGACTAAATACATCTCACACTCGAGCAAGTCTCTCACCAAATACCTTACAGCATGGGCTTGAGGTCGTCTGCCACCTTGAACGGCGCTTCCGTTTTTGACTTGATCTCCTCCACCGTCACACCGTCCGCAATCTCGATGAGTGTGAGTCCGTGGGAGAAGTCGACATCAAACACACCCTACATTGCGTCAAGTCAGCGTATGGTCTCCCCATGCACAGATTTAGGGGGAAGAAGAGAAACACTTACCAGCTCGGTGATAATCCGACTCACACATGCCCGCCCTGTCAAGGGGAAAGCACACTGCTTCATGATCTTGGGCCTTCCCTTCTTATCCGTGTGCTCCATCGTCACAACAACCTTCGTCGCACTCGGGTTGCTCACCAAGTCCATCGCACCGCCAAAGCCCTTGACCTTACCAGGCAACATCCAGTTCGCCAAGTCACCCGTCGCGCTTACCTGCATCGCGCCCAAAATCGTCAGGTTGATCCGTCCACTCCGGATCATGCCAAAGCTCTCCTCAGACCCGAACACCGCGGCGCCAGGCTTCAGCGTCACCGTCTCCTTGCCGGCGTTGATCAGATCCGCGTCCTCCTTGCCCTTGACCGGATACGGTCCCAGTCCCAGAATACCGTTCTCGCTCTGCAGCTGCACCTCGACCTCAGGCCCCACAAAGCCCGGCGCCAGCATCGGCATGCCAATGCCCAAGTTCGCATACATGCCGTTCTTGAACTCCTTCGCCGCGCGCCGCACGATCCGCTCGCGCTTCGCCGCCGTGTCGCCTGTGCCCAGCGCCGCGGCCGCCTCATCCTTGGGGTCCTTGGCGAACGTGAACTTCTCGATGTTCTTCTTCGCCGTCGACTGGATCACGCGCTTCACGTAGATGCCGGGCAGGTGCACCGCCTCGGGCGGGATCTCGCCCGGCTCGACAATGTGCTCGGCCTCGACGATGGTCATCTTGGCGTTGCGGCCCATCGCACCGTTGAAGTTGTTGGCGGCCAGGCGGAACTGGCAGTTGCCGAGCTTGTCGGCCTTGTACGCCTTCACGAAGGCGTAGTCGCCGTCGATGCTGTGCTCGAGCAGGTAGCTCTTGCCCTTGAACACCTTCACGTCCTTGGGATAGCTAAAGATATCCGGACTGCCGTCGGACTTGTTCTTGAGCGGCAGCTCGCCCGTCTGCACGACGGTGCCGAACGCGGCGGGCGTGTAGAACGCCGGCACGCCCTTGCCGCCCGCCGCGCACCGTTCCGCCAGCGTGCCCTGCGGCGTGAGCTCGAGCTCGACCTCGCCGGTCAGGTACATCTGCTCGAAGGTCTTGTTCTCGCCGATGTAGCTGGCGATCATCTTGCTGATCTGCTTGCTCTTGAGCAGCTTGCCGAGCCCGGACTGGTCCGTGCCGGCGTTGTTGGAGACCGCGGTCAGGCCCGTGATCTGCGGCTTGGCGAGCACCTCGTCGATGAGCGTGTCGGGCACACCGCACAAGCCGAAGCCGCCGCAGAGGAGCGTGCTGTCGGACTTCATGTCTTTGAGTGCTTCGGAGGCGGAGGGGTATACTTTGTTGATTTCGGCGCGGCGCGGGGAGGCTGAGAAGGCGCGCGCGAAGAGGAGAGCGTGCTGGAGGGGGAGGCGGTCAGTAATTGGATGCTAGCAGAATCTTTAGAAATCTTCATGGCACCTACGTTGGAGCCATACTTGGAGTATGCGCGGAGAGTCCGCATGGAGACGCCTGCTGAGACCATTGTGAAGAGCTGGTGGTGGAGGGCAGCTTGTGGAGGAGCCGGAGGATGCTGTAGAGTATAGTAGGCGCAAGGGAAGAAACAATCCAAGTTCCTCAATGCACAGGCCTTCAGAGAGGATCTTGGAGCGAGATCGGGGGAAAGAGGACAGCAAGGCGCAACGAGTCACTCAATGAGGTTGTCAATACCCAGGACCTCGGAAAGCAGGTCGAGACTCGAGACACAAAAGTGACAATGTACAGGTAGTGGAGGAAGTAAAGAGATACTATTTTGACGAAGAGGTCGAGAGATACTTCCCTGAAACTACAAGGTGAGAAGAGGAGTATACTCAGTTCTTCCAAGCCGACAGTCCCCGAGGGCGCGAGAATCACACGATGCTTGCCGAGCCCGTCAATGGCCGCGAACCTCGTTCATTCTTCCCCAGATTCCGCGGCCAGGTTCCGGAGCTATGTGCCATGCGGGCATGGCGGGCCAACTTTACCACGGCTTTTTCCGGTGGGGGGACGAGTTCCGGACAACCACTTACCCGGCCACTTTGCCGAAGCCAAATGCAGGGGTCTCGAAGCAAGGACGTTCGGCTCTTGGTGGATGAACGTTTTGCACGGGCGCTTCGAGGGGTCCTCTTCAGGACGTTCCAAGGCTACACAGTAGAGCACTCGCCTGCGACTGACGATTCAGGACATGGCAAGTAGAGCACTGTCTATGATATACACTGTAATCCCTGAAAGAACGTAATGTTTACAAGTCCTGGTGGATGAGATTCACTACAGCACTATCCAATCATTGCACGGCTGGGCCTCTAAGAAACTTCTTGATTGGGCAAAAGAGGAGTGGGTATCTATCCACAGTACTTGAATACTTGTATCGTGCATTCTTTCAGGGATTACAGTGTAAGCACAAAGTTTGATCCTATGAGTAGTGCTAAGCACCTGCAGTAGCCTTCACCTCTCTATCTGGACTAGTCATTCACTGCGGGACTACGGAACGACAGGCTCCAAGACAAACGATATGTGAAGTCAACTAGTCAATGCTAGATCAGACGTGGTCTAATAATTCTTCCGTTGCCTAGGTATCCCTCCCAAACACCTTGTCCTCGTCATGTGAAACAAAGAAAGAAAAAAAAGGCATCGAGACCGACGAGTATGTCCCCCTGGGCCAAAAAGCAAACCTTCGCGTATAACTTATGTAGTGGTAAAACTGCTACTCCGAGCGAGCCGCACAAGTAAACCAGATGATGCCCTAAAGACTCCTATGCCATGATGTAAAAACCGTCTTCCTCGTCTATATGTAATCGCATTGTAGTGGCCCGTAGCCGCTGCCATGATGGCATAACCCGCGTGAGGTGAGAGCACCCCGCCGAATAGCAGCAGTGCATGATTCTCTGGCTTCACCAACAGCTTGCCGATGACTCGAAAGCACTGATGCGCCGTACTCAAGACAGACTCAACTCCTCAAAGGTAGGTAGGTCAGGTTGCGCGCGCTCGCCAATGTCAATGCCAATGCTGGAAATAAGTAGAAAAACACCTCAATGTGCACTATCGACGATTGCTGTTGCCAGCTGTAGATACGCCTGGAGCATGGATGTCGACGTTAAACTTCCACTTGGCTGTTGTCGTGTATCAGTAGTTGATCAAGGCATACTCGAGTTCCAAGGGAATACATACCGCTTGCTAGGTTCTCAGCTGTGTCATCAAGGAGAATCACCCGTCGCTTGTTACAGTACGCCGTCTTGTCCATAATCTCCACCTTGAGTTTGGAATCTGAAAGTTCGCTGATCGGCTTCTCGAACATCTCGGACAGTGCCTCTACGGCCATCTCCAGATCCTTCTGATTGTCCTCAAAAATTTCCGTCAAATTGTTCCTAGCCAAGTAAAATGCGAAGGCGTAGGTCCACTTGAGAGTCTGTCGGCAAGTCTGAAGAGCCGTGGAGGCCGCATTAAGGTATTGGACTTCTATCCAGGACATGCCTGAGGCGGTCTGCAGCTGCACCATCTTCTTCTCGGTCTTGTGGTAGATGTCCTTGTCAAGCCGGGCGGATTGCTCGTGGTTCGCGTAGCGATTGTAGTAGTGCAAATACCGTTCCAGAGAGGCCCTGGACTTGCCTTGAGCATCACGAGCGTCGGTGCCGCTTTTCTCTTCGAAACGGTTGCAGTTGTACCAGCTCGTGCCGTGTTCTGACCAGAGACCCATGCACATCCAGCAGAACTCGTACTTGCACTTGCGGCACGTCATGTGGTTGCAGCCACCATTTTTCTCGATCGTAGAGTTGCACTTGGGACATTCCTTCGTGTTGGCTGATATCCAATTCGCCGTTTCGCTGTCATCCGCGCATTTCTTGAGCCATCTCTTGACCAGTTCACATGGTGCAGGCTGGTGATCGGTGAGAATGCAGCCGAAACAGAAGCGAAAGCCACAACCGCAGACGACGGTAGGAACGATTTTGTCAAGGTCCTTCTTCTTCACGCTACAGCTCACAGCGTTCTCGCAATCGGGTGCGGGACACCACTTCAGATGGTCGTTGTCTTGAACGTAGGTTTTGTTGAGAAGTTGCCGGTATCGTTCGTTCAGGTCGTCGGTAACGAGAAGATCCATGGATTTGGCGTCGATGATACGAGGACATTTATCCGCCGGACATTGAATGCGAGCAGCTTCTCCTTCTTCCTTTACCTTCTGGAAGAGGTACTGCCTGTAACAATCAGCGCAGTACCTGTGTCCGCACTTCATGGAGAAGGTCTGCAATCCGTCTCCGTCCTCACAGCATATGTCGCACATGAAGTCTGGTATGGCTTCTAGGCGTGGGCCATCGGTATTAACGGGCCCAACTCCTGCAGCGTCCAACACCTTTTGTGGGGAATCCATGTAGTCGTCGAGGAGCCTCTCTTTGTTCCAGCGAAAGAAGCGAAGCAGTACAGCAGCGTCGTCTTTAGGGAGGGCGAGAATCATGTTGACTTCGTTGACCATACTATCTTGCTGCTGTTTGATGTCTTGTGGCTTGAATACAGTGAACTTAATCTGGTTCGCCACCTTTTTTGTTGGGCTGAAGTCAGTCTGGCCCGGCAGATCTTCTTGGTCGGGCTCTTCCTCGAAGTCGAAGCCTGTGGAGTCTTTGCGTTAGCTACAAATGTTGAAACAAGACAAAGCCCTAGCAGATCTGAGACCTGGGACTGAGTGGAATGCGGCCAACATACCATCATCTCCAGAGTTATTGTCGCTATCGTCCTGCAGAATGTCCTCGTCACTCGAGAGGTTCGAGAGCATATCGTCATCGGAGTCCATGGTTGTAGAGGCGGTGGTCAGTGGAGTGGGTGGATCGACGTGAGTGTTGCGGGCAGCTGAAGCGGAGATCCTCTTCTTGGAGAGGGTTTCCTTGGTGGACGAGAGTGTCGCCTCAGCTGCCTTTCGCTTGCGCGTTTGGGGAGGAATGATGACGGAGGGACCCGGAGCCAACGACCGAGTCCGAACGATGGCAAGGGTACAGTGGGACTTTGGGAGGTAGACAGATAGGTGTTTGTCGTCCCAAAAGACTCCGTGTGAAGGTGTGGGTGAACAGGACCCTGTGGTACCTAGAGAGTGTGTTGGAGTGGGATGTCAGACCACCGGGATGACTGTCTTGTGATGCAGCCTGGTTGGTGACCAAGCACGATGTCACACGCCTGCTGCGAGAGAGAGTGCGAGATCAAGCTGGCAGATAAGGATTATCGGTCTTGAGGGGCCACTTTCTGAAAATAGACAATGTCCGTCGTTGCAAAGGCTACCTTTGGCACAGGCTGATGACTGTGTGTACTTGATACGTTGGCGGCTTGTGAAGAGTGGCGGGGGCGATTCGGGTGGTGAGTACTCCGTAGCGAGAGATGGAAGGGTCAGGCTGAGTGTGTCATCGACGAGCTGGGAATGGGCTAGGATGTCGAGGTTTCCAACGCGTCCACACTCTGGTCAACACCAGCTGAAGGGCTTCAATAAGATGGTTGTTGCTGTTGAGATCAGGTGGCCGTAGGTTGATCAAGTCAGATACTAAAGGAGCAAGTGGTTACAGGCAACCACAGCCTTGTTGTAAGCGCAGGGACGCGGCAAGGCCCGTCTCCATCCCGGTCGCGCCTTCTTCTGCTGAGTTCCGGGAGAGCCTTGCCCCCCCCCCCCCTCTTTCTTTCGTTTCTGCATTTGTCACCATGCGAATTACATTGATCTCGAAATGCATTCAGAGCCATTCGAAACACCCAAGCAACACTGCAAGTTCGAACCGGCTGGTAGCAACAAGTGTGTTTAGTAGGAATGTTAATCGTTGATTGCCCCTCTACGGATCTCGGGAGTACCTGTATTCTAAAGTTTACAGGGTCTCATCGGCTGTGATGTCATTTCAACGTTCTCAAGCAAACACATATCTGAACATTGCACTCTCAAGTCTCGTCTTCCTAACATCACGAGCCTGCGTATTTTGACGAAGGACACTCCTTACGCGACACACCTACAAGCCCAACATGGCATTCCGATCCTCTCTCCGACCCTTGACCCTGGCGGCTCGTTCGTCCATCTCGGTGACCCGAGCCTTCCACGCGTCTCGTCCAGCCTTCGTCAAGGTGGGAGACTCGATCCCCAGCCTGGAGCTCACGGAAGGCTCTCCTGGCAACAAGGTCAACCTCGCCACTGAGTTCTCAGCGGGCAACGGCATAGTCATCGGAGTGCCAGGCGCTTTCAGTATTTTTTACCGGTGGTGAGGACAGCGTCTCGAAAGGCACGCTTAACTAATCGTTCTGTCCAGGTCCGGGATGCTCTCAAAAGCACATCCCTAGCTATCTCATGCACCCTGGCCTCAAGGGCGCCGGCAAGGTCTTCGTAGTTGCGGTCAACGACCCCTTTGTCATGAAGGCATGGGGCGATGTGCTGGATTCGGAGGGTGTTAGTGGTGTAGGTCGCTACCACAACTGCAGGCAGGATTGCCCTTACTGATGTCCCTCCACTATAGATTCGCTTCCTCGCCGACTCTACGGGTGAGTTCACGAAGGCACTCGAGCTTGATTTCGATGCTACCAAGGTCTTCGGTAACCACCGAAGCAAGCGTTATGCCCTTGTGGTGCAAGACGGCAAGGTCAAGTATGTCTGATCGTTCCCAAGCCCAGGAGCATTTTCCAGCTAACACCAATGTCAGGACGACTCACATTGAGAGCGATGGAACTGGCACGAACGACTCCATGGCCGACAAGGTTTTGGGCCCCCCTATGGCTCTGGACTGGAATGCTTGAAAGTCAGTCAAAGACTCTGGATCTTGATACCCCATACAATGTAGCATCCGAGCAATTCGACACCCGAAGCCTTTTCATGTCTCTAGGCTACATAAAGGTTGCGGCGACGAGCCGGAAGTTTTGTGAATTGAGCCGCCAGATCGACAATGCCACGAAGAATTTTCCCGTGAGCCCTGAAGGCATTCCGCCATGACCTCCACACCGACGAGTCGCGCATTTTTAGGATAGTATATTAGGTTTTTAGCTCATTTAAAAACCCAGGCAAAGGAAGAATCGTGTTCCCGAGTCTGCCTCCATTGCGCCCCTCGAAAACCTCGTGCGGCTGGAGCAAAGAGTCCCGTCCTGTCCGCTGGACTTCCAGATTCCTTTAGTCAAGTTGCTCTATGCTCATAGATGCTTATCTTAGAAACGACACTATGCTCAGAGTCACTGACTATCCTCGACCGTCCTCAGCAGCTTCACTCAGCCTCTTCAGCAAGTGGCTCACACACACCTCGCCATTTTGTACAGCCTTTCCTCCTACAGCAATGAGCTTTTCCTTAGACTTTGTACCACGTGCAATCTGGAGGTCAGACTTGGGGACATCAAGAGCCTGCCAGCATGAATCAGCCACATTACATCTTATTGGTCACGCGAACCAACTACTTCTAGTATACGTACTGCACTCAAAACCGCCAGCACAGCCTTGTTCGACTCCCCATCCTTTGGAATAGCCGCGACGCAGATATGCACGGCGTCGTCGGTCAGGGCCGTCACACCTTCGCGGACTTTGCTGGCGCGCGGCTTGATGTGGCAGTGTAGATAGACTGTGGGGAGGATGTTTTTGCTGCCGGCGACGTAGTGGATGACGCGGTGAGAGGCCATCAACCGCGTTGTAGTTTAATCCACTGGTGACGGAGTTGGGGTCCTGTTTGATGATTGTGGGTTCGAAGGTTTGGTGAAAGTTGAGGTGGAGTGAGATCGGCCGGAGGTGGAGTCAAGATGAAGTGGCTCCCAGCTTAAGCGAGCCCGTCTTTCGGGCCGGAGGCCGGAGGGACGAGCCGGGTCACCCAGCGCATCGAACGACAGGAGGCGAGCAGAAGCCTTTGCTGAATCGCACCCATTGGACTTGAAGGAACTCAACGGGGCTTGAATGTCAGAGGTTTCTCTGGTATATCTGCCTTGTCGATGTCTGTTGCTTCCGCTAGTGCACAGCAAGATCGAGTCCATAGAACTCCCCCCCCCCTGCCCCCGTCAAGCCTCGTTCAGCTCGCTTACACTTCCACCAGACCAAGACCAGTGTACATGGCCTCTAGCTTATGCCATTCATTTTGAGCATATTCCTTCCTCGGCTCGCTTTTGAATTGTCAAGTTCACGAGTTCCACAGTGTTCCAGGTCGCGCATGGCCGCGTGTAACCTCTGCAGGTGCCTCAAAATCCGTCCCAAACATTGAAAATGTCATCACATCTACACCGAATACTATTCCTTTTCACCGCAGGCCTCGAGCCCTCGGAGGCGCAAGGCCACTAGCCCGCGTCCCTCGAGTGCCACGGGTCCCGCCGCGAGCTCCTCGAGTCGTCTGTGTGCCACCTCGGGTAGAAGGTGCAGGTACCCGCGAGACCTTGGGTTTCGGAGCTGGAGTCTGGAACCTGGAGGCCGCCGTTCTTGAGGATGAAGGGTGCTCCACGAAAGACGTGTCGGTTGTCCTGTCTTGAAATCAGCCGACTGGTTCATAGGTCGCGGTACAAAACGACTACCCACATAAATGTCATCTCTGCGTCAAGATCGTCTGCGGGCTTGCTGTCTGCGATGATAGTGGCATCTGGATCATCGCGCTGTATGTTCTTTGCCCTCCGGAATGACTCTGGTATCGGACCCTATGCAGAGTATTAACATATATAAGCAAAAAGTAGATGCTGGAAATACTGTAGTCATACCTCTGGGTAGTCAACGCAAAATGCGTTCATGTTCAAGCCATAGAGAAAACTGGCGAAGCTTTCACTAAAGCGAGACAAACTCTCATGCATCAGCTGGAAGTGCATGAGATTCGCCTCCAGATCGGTCATGGCATCGGACAGCTCGCCGAATTGAGGCTCGAAAGCATTGAGCGGAAAGGGCGCATCGGCGCTTGCTCTCGCAGACTCGCGGAAGGAGGAGCGAGATGATGGGCGTAGGGGCGTCGTTGGGCGCGAAACCCTACTTCGCGATGTGGAGCGATTCCTCTCTTGAGACATGGTGTGGTAGTATGGTGAGAACTCGTGATGGTATGTGCATGTAATTGTTTTGTCGATAGTGTGAGAGACGCGTTACCCGACGCGTTTGGGCCAGTGTTGAAGTTGAATTTCGTACGGACTTGCGGAGTAAGTACGGTGCCACAGGACAGGGGCAACCAAAGGGACTGACCGACTGACTGGCAGCCCAAGCTTCTCCAGGAATACTTGTCAACTCTCCAACGTCTACTACCTCACACAGGCCAGAATGCCACTTTCACTTATACTTGGAAGTCTTAGAATCCTTGGTTGTCGTTAGTGATGTCCGGGGTCATGTATTTCACTTATATTCCAGTGACGCAACGGCGCAACAGCGCCGAGGCTAGAGCCCTGAAAATGGAGATGGATATGCCGGATATTGCTCCAGATGCTGTGGGCGCATTCCTAGAGCTCCTGCAGGCTGGACCCCGCCGACACTTTGGGCTGCACCTGGGCAGGCTGCTCAAGTGATCGTCGTCGTTCATTCTTTACGGAGCAGCCGGAAAATAAATTCATCCTTTGCACATACTTCTTGTTTTCTATCCTACAAACTCCTCTTTACTTTGCAACACTCCGCTACTCCCTGCGATCGTTAGGGCGCCTTGGCACTCAATACTTGGGCGCATGATCGTCAACTTGCCGTAAAGCTCGGGTCGGTCGCAAAGCCGTTCACTCGAGTCTACCCTCGTCATCGGTTGCGCCCTTCAACAGTTGAACTTGAGGCTTGGTCAAAACACTTCAATCTCTTTGTACAGTATGTGCTCTCTAAGTCTTGCGCCAGAAGACACTCAGGGTGCCTCTTTCGAGTCAAGACTTAGGCCACATCCGGGTATGCGATTACTCTTTGCTGACGCACCATCTGATCTTCAGACTGTTCATCTCCTTTGATCCTGCAAGCCTTATATCCCTTGCTCATAGTCGTCAATGCGACTACTCCGGGACAGACTTCCCCACCGTGTCTACCGCTCTCCTACTTCCATTGCGCCCACGCTCCGCAGATCTCCTACCGGTCTAGCAGCGTCTGGTCCCACCGTCTGTTGTCGCGTGACGAACAGAAGCTTACACGATCCGTCAGCTGGATCGTCGCATCGTCAAGGAAGTTCTGCGCAACACTATTTTTCGCCGGAAAAGCATCAATTACCACTTGGACCACCTCTTCAAGCGAGCGCCTCTCCAATACTGCTTGTTCTCGCAGCGCTCTCAGCCGCTGCCGCCGTTTACGCCACATACCAGCCCAGCTCGTCGCAGCAGCCTGCCGAGCAGAACGGAGAGGCAGGAAAGACCGGAAACGACGACAAGGCCGCCATGACGGGAATGACGGGAATGACGGGAATAAAGCCTGAAGAGTTGCCAGGGCGCGTGGGGAACTTGACTGCAGAACAAGAGCAGAAGCTGCGCGAGCTATGGGTCGCCATCTTCAAGGTGTGCGCCGTGGGCGAAGTAGAGGGCGAAGCAGACGACACCGAGTCAACAGCAGCTGACGGTCTGGCCGAAAAGTCAACTAGTCCCAAGGACAAGCCGAAGAAGAGGAGGATAACCATGTTCTCTAGGAAAGGACACAAGGACAAGAGCGGCGACTCGGACTCGGCAGCTGGCGCTGCGGGCGCGATCAAGACGGACGATGCTGACGACAAGTACGGCCAAAACAAGCAATTTTTAGACATAGTGGCCAGCACTTCGCCCGAGGTGCTCCGCGCGACAATCTGGGCCATGGTCAAGCACGACCACCCCGATGCGCTGGTTCTTCGATATTTGCGGGCGAGGAAATGGGATGTCAACAAGGCGCTTGTAATGTTGATCTCGACGATGCACTGGCGCGCCAATGAAATGCACCTGGACGACGAGATTATGAAGAACGGCGAGGGGCAACTGGTGGAGATGTCAAAATCCGACGATCCGAAGAAAAAGCAGCTGGCCGACGACTTCATGGCGCAAATCCGTATGGGAAAGAGCTTCTTACATGGCCTCGACGACAAGGGAAGGCCTATCTGTGTCGTAAGGGTTCGGTGTCATCATCAGGGCGAACAGTGCGAGGAGTCGCTTGAGAGATATACTGTCTACCTCATCGAGACTTGCCGCATGGTTTTGCGGCCGCCTGTCGATACGGCGACTGTCTTGTTCGACATGACGGGCTTCTCTATGGCTAATATGGTGAGTTTAGGCCACTGGTGTGACACATGCTTCTTTGCTGACAGATGCACCAGGACTATACGCCCCTCAAGTTCATGATCAAGTGCTTCGAGGCGAATTATCCTGAGTCACTGGGCTCCGTCCTTGTTCACAAGGCGCCCTGGGTCTTCCAAGGTATATAATGCACTTTCTTGCCCCCGAGACGGAAGTCCTCGCTAACCGAAACACAGGAATTTGGAAGGTCATTCGCGGCTGGCTCGACCCCGTAGTCGCCAGCAAAGTGCACTTCACCAACAATCTCAAAGACCTCGAGGCCTTCATCCACCCCTCGCGCGTGCCCAAGGAGTTCGACGGCGAGGAGGACTTCACATACAAATATGTCGAGCCCGTGCCCGGCGAGAACGACAAGATGAACGATACCACCACGCGCGATGGCCTGCTCGCCGCGCGCGAGCAGCTGTACCACGATTACGAGGAGGCGACCGCCAACTGGATTAAGAGTCCTGAGGACGGCGCAGCGATCAAAGCGCAGCGCGACAGCATTGCTGCGAAGTTGAGGGCGGACTACTGGAATTTGGACGTGTATGTGCGCGCAAGGTCGTTTTATGATCGGACGGGTTGGATCCAGGGCGATAAGGTCGAGCCGTACCCGACGAAGAAGGATGTTGCGGTGCAGGCGGATGCGAATGGCGGCGTGGGGACGTCGAGTGATGATGTAGACTGAGAAATGACAAGGGGCACGTTGGGACGGCGGAAGGTAGCTAGCTTCTCAGAAGGTGCCTTCTGGCTATGCCAAAAGAGAGTGCAAGATGTGGAACGCATTGGAGTATACACTGTATGAACATCACTTATATACATCTGGTTAGTATATATATATATATATATATATATATACACGGGCCTGAGGCTCGAAGTATTTAGGTTTGATCACAAAAATGCGGCGACTGATGAAAATCCCCTGCTCGTAACATGGACTGCACTTGAGTTGGCTCTTCGGACATGAAACTGCTGGCATGCTCGCTCCCCAGCTGTTCATGAACAGCGCCACTGGCTATGGACGTCATCCTCCTCTAGAAATGCTAAACTTCATTCACATCTTGCTCTTGATGTCCTCCGCAATAGCCTTGAGCACATCCATCTCCAGCTTTTGCTGCGGCCAGTTGACCCCCAGACCCTCCGTCTCGTTCGGCTTGGGAATCTGTGAGACGTTAACGATCCTACGCAGGCCACACACGAAGCTAAGCCCTTGGGAAGAGCTATGGTATGCGAGTAACTTACCACGTGGAAGTGAACCTATATTGTCGTCAAGGCCGTCCCTCAGTCAGCCTGTTACGCAACGAAGGGAAGCAGGCAAGGGAGAGTAACGTACGTGGCCAACCTCCTGGTGAGCAAGCTTGCCGTTGTTCTGCAAAACGTTGTAGTTCTCTGCGCCGGATGCGATGGCGATCTTCTTTGCGACGGGCTGGGTTGTGCAATTGGTCCGTCAGTCGGTCGTTTCCCCTCTCTCCCGCCCTGAATCCACCCGAGTAACGTACCAGAAGCTCAGCAAGATGCTCGTCAGGGATATCGGCAAGCTTGTCGCCGTGGAACTTGGGAATGACCAGCTACAAAGCGTGAGTTAACAAGCTGGGACCGAATTGTGAGGCAAAGGCCCGCAGCCGGGAAGCGGGGGCTCTCATCCGAACGAGGCTCGGCGGCGGTGACATACCGCGTGTCCCTTGCTAAGCGGCTGGATGTCCATGAATGCGAAGGTCTTGTCGCTCTCGAAGAGCTTGAAGGAGGGGATATCACCTGCGAGGGGGTTTTAGTAGGGGGGTCTGCGAAGTAGGGGAAATACCACCGAGGTCCTCTTTCACTGCGGCGGGGAGACCTGGGCGAGTGCCAGATTTCAGGAAGATGTTGTTTGACGTACCCTTGATGATCTTGCAGAAGATGCACGCCATTCTGCTCGACATGGGTTACAATTGATTGTGTGGTGTATAGAAAGTAGTAAATACTGTTTCTGGGTTGCATGAATGTGAGTGAGTGACGACCGGAGAAGCATCGGCAACCTGACGTTTGGACGTTGGTGGAGTTGCGAGGTGGTGGCAAGGCTGACAGTATGAGTTATATATATGCCAACACGCAAAACTTGTTTCGAACTGAGATCACCTAGCGAATTTACCTCTTGCCTTTTACCAGATGTAACCGTGGGTTGACTCATTAAAGTTCATTAATTACTCTTTGGAACCTTTCGAGTCCACGATTCGATTTTTGCTTTTGCACTCCTGACTTGAATATTCTGTACAATGTGAATACTTCCCAATCGTCCATTTCTTTTTGCAATTCATTTCTGTGTTTCTGGCTGCCAGAGTGTCGGGCAAGTCAGGCTGATAATGGCCGAAGTTTAGTTGCAAAGCAGTGTCCAATTTCAACGTCCACGCTAGTCTCACAAGTGTAGGATGTGATGGTACCCCACGAGTAACAGCTAGTACTAAGGTAAGAAGGACCACGCGCTTAAGAGATATGCCCGAGTCCTCAGCCTCAATAATTTGAACGTTGCCTTTTCACTTTTCCGTCCCTAAAAGCTTGTACAACATTTTCTATAATCTTGTTGAAACTGCTAACTTGAAAAGTGAACTTGAAGTTGAAGACCGAGCTACTACTATTCATTCCAAAAGTGAAGATAGGAGATTGATTCGGCAGCGATCGAATTCGTGCCTGCTATCCTAGTTAACTTTGACGAGGCTAAGGACGTCGAGGACCCCTTGGCCGCCCTCGGCGAGGCGCTGGCGTAGGCGATGCAGAAAAGCCTTGGGGCAGCCAGGTCCAGCGTGATGGAGTAGGACTGACCGGCGGTCCCAATGCAGGAGATTTCCACCTCGGCGAAGGATTGTTGGTCCTGTTGGATGGATAATAAGGCGCAAGAAGTTGTGGTGTGCGAGGCGGGTACGCCGAAAGCTGTGGTGACCCATAGCCAACGGGGTTGGAAGTGATAGAATCGACATGACCAAAGCCAGGCCAAGGCGGGCTGGAAGCGATAGAAAAGCGCTCGAGATCAATGTCCATCGGAGATGTTGGCAGTGATGGAGCTGGAGGATCAGCTACGAAGTCAGCCATTGCCTGCTGCGTCTGCGCGAGGCTGTCCGGATCGTTGCAATTCACAATTGCGAATGGATAAGGGATGCCAGCGCTGTGAACAACTGCAGCCGCGTCATAGTCAAAATCTTCCTGCACAGGCCGCTGCGACTGTCTAACTCTGGCCATGTGAGTTGCAAACATCCTTTTTTGGGTTGCGTTGTGTGCGAGGTAGAAAGCGTTCCCAGCCGCGTCATGAAGAGCCTTCTCATTGGTCTCGAATCGACGGAGCCGTCCAATAATGTGCGTCAGATCCTGATATCCTGGCCACATGGACTGCATCCCTTGTGCGTTCCTCTGGTCTTTTTCATCCATTGCTTCCAGGTCCCGGAGAATGGCGAGCAGTGTGTCTGGTATGGTGGGAACCGGGGGAAATGGACCTGGGCCTCTGTGAAGTTGAGCATTATACGGTCGCAAGAGACTATCCTCAGTGGTATTGAAAGCGAGCAGGAAAACTTGTACGTCCCATTCTTCTCTGGAAGGTCCACCGTGAAAGGCGATGGGCGTGCTGGGCGCCGGAGAAACGGATGAGTCTCGGGGCGAGGACATCAATAGTCGACTAGTAGGGCTCAATTCTGATAGCTCTTGTGTGTTCATTGGACGAGGCTCCCCTGCCAGTCTTGCAAAGCCGAAATCACCGACAAAGAAGTGTGGACCCTCGTCTTCATTGTCCCAATTCACAAAGATATTTCCCCCATGCATATCATTGTGGAATATGGAGGCCGCGTTCGCATTTCTGTAGAGCCCAGGGTGTAATAGCCAGTTTGTAACCTCCAAACCTTGACGAAGATAGCGAGCTAAAATATATGGAGGGGCCACTGCATTCTCAGCAGCGTAGGCCTCGCACAATTTTAGGGTTGAGCCCATGTTGCACCAGTCCCAGAATGTGCTTCGCCGCCAGAAGTGACGATCCGGGTCGCCTGGTATGTCCGTGGCCTCGATGAGCCGCACAATGTTGGGCCTGGGCAGGGACCCAAATGCGATTCTGCGCTCGATCTCGTTGCATATGCGCACTTCGCGGTCAGCTCGGTCTTCGATCCTTCGGTCGGTATAGGTGTTTTTGCGAATCTTGCGAACAATATAGCGAAGATTGTCTCCAGCAGGAGGTGCCAGGACAACATGCGCCGAACTCTGATGCCCACCACCCAGCCTAGGATCTGTACACAGACAGCCTTGATCTGTGGGTCCTGGAATGAATATACTCCAACAACCTGTTGCTGGTGGCGGTGGGAGTGGCGCCATAAGCTGCGCGGCGGGTCGTGGGACTGGGCCTGCCATCTTGGAACTGGAAGCTTGAGCTTTCTGTAAAATGATAGCCCAAACAGAGTCTAGAGCTGCATTGAATGGTTATGCTGCAATAAATAGTCAATAGAAGAAGCACAAAGCTCAACCCGTCTCTTTGAGCAGCGTGCTGGGTCTTTGTCAGATGCATCTATTTCGGCCACTCTATCCATTTCATTGTAGACGTGTTTCTCCAGGGCTGCTTTTTCCAAGCATCTTTAACCTGATAATCTACACTGTTAGAATGTTTGCGTAAGCTTTTCCAGCCTAAAGTGCGCGCGGCAATATAGACGCTGTCCAACTAGGCCTCTCAGAGCGAACGCACTCTCCTTTTGCTATTGAAAGACAGAAATATAGTGGAGTTGCAAGCATAGCATAGACTTAGCAGCAGCGGTTCTAAGATGCACTTGGGATAAAAGGATGTTGATATATCGTGGCTGTCCACCATAGGACTTTCATGAAGGACCTCAAGAAAGCGGCCAAGTCTTTCAAAATAGCCCGGAGACAATATGACCTGACCAGACTTAGATACAATGAACCAGTGAATTACAACTCTCCATTCTCAACAACAACTCTTTCCAAGGTTATTGACGTTTAAAATATGGAACATATCACTAAATTGATTAGGATCTGGCGGGTATGTAGTTGGTTTTGATATTCGACAAAGCCCACCAAGTCGCCTTTGTCACTGATTACCCCGGAAGCAAAATGAAAGCCAACGATACACGAGACGGGTCGAAAAAGTCAGTTACTCTGCTGACAGACTGGTTCCAAGGACACGACATCAAGCTTGGAGTTGGGCCAAGGTGCAGAAGCGGATGTTGCCCAGGTGGTGATGGGTCCAAGGACTTTGTGCATCCGCGCAATCAGAGCTATGCTGAGATACTGATGCATGTCGATGAATAAAGAGGACAAACCTTGATTTCCGACTGAAGGTTCGGGCCGAATTCAACTCGGAATCTTATATACCTACCACGTGAAGGTCGGAAGAGGTAATCAAAATCAATGGCAAAGTAAAGACCAGTCTATAGGGCCACGAGGCTCAGGCTGCTGTAGCCGCAGAGACTCACTAACCACAAATGTAGGTGGCAAAGTAGTCGCTCTCGCTGACCTGGTAGGCCTTTCAATATTGAAGTTGGACTTCATTGCTCCTACGTTTCTCTCCAGATTCTGTGGGGAGACGGGGCCATCCTGCTTGCAAAGTGTCATGCTCCCGAGTTCGTGGGCAGTCCTGCATGCCTATAACCCCCTTCTCACACACCTATTGATGTTGATATGCAGGAGATAACGTTCTTGTCGCGTGGGTGTAAACTCTATGAGAAGTGAGAGGAGGCCTTCTGGTCTCACGAGAGACCCTTCTTCAATAAGCGAAGCTGTTAGTTGTCATCAGGTCGTCACAGGTGCATCCGGTCTGGCCGAGGACAGACCATATGAGTCCCGAATAGCCAGTGGGAGCTTCGAAGTTCCATATTCTAGCTGGGTGGACCTGTGAAGCCGTTGGGAAGGGGGGAAGGGGATCAGATGGTGCACACTGGACCAGGCTCAAGACCAGCTCCATGGTAGACCACGTCAAGCCAGCATGCCAGCAGGTGCATAACCGTGAGAGGCACTTGCAAAAGAAGTAGTGATGAGCAGACCCTGTCTTATGTTCACGGCAAGGGCATATGAACAGTATACAAATGTTTTGGGCGCACAAAAGTCCATAGAGGAACGAGGATTATGTCAGCACCACTGCAACAAGAGAAAGAGTGGACTGGGGCGACACCAGAAATGATTAAACCACCCTGTGACCTCTTGTCATCGTAGTGTCGTCGTCTGTAGGAATCTCGGCGTAAAATACCTAAATAGCCGCTTGTGGAATTTCAAATGCTGGAATACTGTGGTACATTTTTTGTAAAATGTTACTTGGTGTCACCAGTGGACGAGGCTGAGTTACATCATACCCCGCTGCGGTTGGAGGGGGAGCCTAGCCCAGTCAACCACACATTTGTTCGCGCCCGATGATGATCCGCGCAGCCCTTCCTTTTTAACCACAACATCCAACACCCTCTTAGCACCCACCACAGCGAACCTCTCCTAAATACGCTGATAGCTTCTCTCCATCCACCGCAACCAAGACTCAAAGCAATCCCTGCAACTTTCCGCAGCCTCGTCCAACACGCGCCTGCCACAAACCTCCCACACCACAATGGTCCACAACTATAAGCGCACGCCCCTCTTCGGCGGCGCGCTCGAATGCACACTCCCCGACAACTTCGCCGACGTGTCCAAGCTGCGCCAGGTGCCCGACAACCAGGAGGTCTTCATCGACAAGGACGGCTTCACGAGCATCATCTTCGACATCACGGAGCGCGTGGGCGGCGCAGGGTCGTCGGACGAGATCGACGGGCGCGCGCTGACAACGCACCTCGAGGAGCTGGTGGGGACGGACGCGGATACTGTGAAGGTGTGGAACTCGACTGAGACGGTGTTTAGCAAGCTCGAGTATGTTTCGCGCCCTGCTCCCCTCCAAGCTCTTTTTTGTCTAAGCAGATTTTGCTGACTATTCGTGCATGAAACCAGCAACAAAATCCCAGCCTACACCCTTATCGCCACGCAAACCCCGCAGCCCGACCCGTCCAAGGCAGGCGGCGCGCCCGACTTCACAGCCATCATCCTCACGCTGCTGCGGCTCGAGAAGGAAAGCACCGACGTGCTGATCACGATCAACGTGCCGCACATCAAGGGCGAGTACGACGAGGCGGACGTGGACCTGGAGCTGGGAAAGCAGGGTAAGCTTATCGGAGACGCTGTCGAATATGCGGCGGAGATTTGGAAGAGTTTCAAGGTGAAGGACTGGGGTCTGTTCAACGAGATTTAAAGAGGCAACGAGATATAAGAGGCGGCATGATGTAGGCAAGAGGATCTTTTTTTTTTTGGAGCCTGATGTTTCATGGTTTGGCATGTACAGCAGAGCCAACGACGACGTGATGATACCCCCATTTTTCATTGTGTTGGGTAGGATGTGGATGAGGAGCGTATTCATTGATGACTATCATGAGCATATGAATCTGACTTTCAGCCTTGTCAGATGCCGCTAGAATGCCAGTGGCTGTACTGGTGGTCGAAAGTCTGGAAGTAATACGACATGGTGAAGCGCTCTTGGACCTCGTGCTCACCTGCAAGCGACTCATGTGTACAGTAGCTTCCCTGACGAACTCCTGTGGCATAATGAAGACAGCTCTCTGACAGGCAATGCGCTATGACACACTTCTTGCGCAAGGCAGTCATCTGGGGGACACTGTCGTCGTGCCCTACATTGTTCGCATGTGTGCGATGAGGTCGCTAGATTGCAACCACATAGGATAGAAATTGCCTGGCCGATGGCTGGTGTCGACATTGGTTTTCAACTCATGTAGCGAATCCCATACGTACGCCCATCAATAGTAAACCAGACCAAACGCCCTTTCGACTCCGCAAGTGCTTGCTATGCAAAAGGTACCTTGATGCAGACCAATTCAGCCATCACGTCAAATCAACGACTGCTAGCTCGCTCATCCTCCTCGTGACGCCCTCAACCTTCCTCTCCTTGTCACTGGACTGAGACGAGACAGTCGAGTCTCCCTCCCCCACAGTCTTTACCCGCTGCGCCCATCGACCCGCTACTACTTTCATGATGTCCTTCTGCGGACTGCCCGGATTCTCCGCCCTGATCAGTCGCATCTGCTCCTTCATGAACTTCTGATACTCGCTCTCCTTGCCCTTATTGGAACGCGGAATAGGCTTCGTCTGCTTGAGCTCGCTCTTACAGGCCCCGCAGCGATGTCGTTCCGGGTTGATGCTCTTGGAGTGGCGCTTGAACTCCATCGCGCAGGCTGTGCACTCCCACACGTACTTGAAGTCGATCTCGTAGCTGTGCTTGGTCGTCACGTCGATGCCGCGGTGGCCGAAGACGGACGTGACTTTGGCGGCCCAGGCTTTGAACTCCTTGCCGTGCGGGTTGGTGGTGATGCCTGAGATCATGAAGTTGGCTAGGTGGCAGAACTCGTGTGCAATCACGTTGAGGAGGCGATTTTCATCGTCGATGACCTTTGTCGACAGTTCGATCGACGCGTGATGTCTGTATCGGGTGGATACTGTGGTCTTGCTCTCCGTGGTCTTGGACTTGATCGTCTCGCGCTTCCAGTTGGCGCGCCCGGCGGTGGTGAGGAGCTTGCTGGTCCAGTCGATGCGGATACCGCCGGTACCTGCCGAGAGCTCAGAGAGTTCATTCTTGGTGATGCGCTTGTCTAGCTCGAGAAGGAACTCGTCTGCCAGGTCGTGCTTTGCTTGCTCGAACGCTTTCTTGGCGGCTTTTTGCACGGCAGCCTGGTTGGGCTGGCCCTTTTTGGGACTGCTTGGTCTGGTGGGATTTTTGGGGGTCGTCAAGGGCAGGAAAGGCTGCTTCTTGGGAGAGTGCTCATCGTTCCACTCGTCTATGAACTCCTGGCTCCAAAATGTGTCCGTGTGTGCGTGATGAGGCGTGGCTGGGATGCGAGAGATCTTCTTGCTGGGTGAGACCAGGCCCCGGTGTTTGGGCTTGGGATTGGCTTCTGGAGATGGTGGTGTTCCAGGTCTGCGGATCTCGTCTTGCGGGCTCTTGGACCTAGGTGCGTTGAGCTCATACCTGGGTCAAGCTGTCAGTGCTGGACTTCTGTGGAAATTGCAATTGTTGAGGTTGATCCCCCCCTGGCACTTACATATGGAGCTGAGACAGAGGATCAGCAAGATCATTTACGGGTGATCGCCGCTTTCCCTCTGTCTTGTTTGAGGTCCCGTTAGACTTTGACCCTCGAACTGTGCTTCTTTCTCCCCTTGAGATGTCATCTCGTTCTTTTGCTTCGATGGCCTCGGCCAGAAGCTGGGCACTTGGGCTTGGACTGCGGTTTCTCTCTCTTGAGATCTTGCGTGTCTTCGGCTGACTGCCTATACGTTTTGACTTCGATGGAGACGCTGGGAAGAAGTCCTCAAACATAGAATCATCGTCCTCTTCATCTGTGCTTTGGCTGCCAGCAAAGTCTGACCCAGAGAAGTCCTCCAAGATAGTCTCCTCAAGGATGGATCCTGCCTCCGAATAGTCATCAAGCTCTAGGCTTGTAGGTTGCGTCCGTCTTGCCCGTAGTTCGATACGTTGTGGGGTTGTTGACTTCTTCTTGGCGGCAGTCTCTTGGTTCTTCACTGGCGTCAAGGAGGAAGAGCTGCTGTCACCCAGCGGGCGAAGCAGCGGGTTGTCGGAAATGGCACCAAGTTTCCTCCTCCTCACAGTGCTTTTAGGCGGTGAATGCTGCTCTGACTGTAGGACTGTGGTGCCATTGCTCCTAGCTGGCGCTAGACTGACTGCTGTGAGCTTGCTGGTTTTGATGTTTCGCAAGTCGGGAAGCTCATCGTCGCTGGAGCTGGAAGAGGAGTCGTCGACGATGCGCCGGCCTCGGATAGACCTAGTACCCATATTGCATCACCACTGACTGCGCTTTCCAAGATGAATGAATGATAATGCTGAATTTAGCTGCAGATGATGGCGGTCACAAAAATTGTTTGCATACGCTTGAAATCGGCAATGTCAACATTCGACTGTTGTCATGGAAACACAGCAACAAAACGGCAAGGGTCCTTGCGCCCGTTTCGGCGCCGTTGCTCGCGCCACCACCATATTATCCGAACATTGTGTTCGATCCGCATAACGTTCTACTGTTATTACGAGGTATAGAGCTCTTCATTATAGTCAGTAATGAAGAAACTAGACTTTTGAGAACAACAATTCCCTGCTGTCAGTCTTAGCAGTTGTCATTCTGCTATCACGCTCCAATCGACGCCTCGGTAAGATCTGAGCTGGCATCCGCATAAACACGCAAAGTCACGAGATTGTTTGGAAGCACTCTTGAAACTTCGCCTTGCACAGGCTCATGTCTCACGACGTGGAAGAATAGATGCTGTGCTAGTGAAACGAGAACAGCTGCCACTGAGTACGGACGCGCCTCTTTCTTCTACTATACAATATCTACGAGTCCCGAATACTGGGACGATCGTATGCTGTGGCGACGAGAATGGTCTCACAACCATCATCCGGCACGACACGACACGTCTTTCTCTTGCGGCGAACTTCGCATATGCCCGTTGCGCCATCCCGCTTCGGGGCGAAGACACGGCGTCCCTCGCGCGTGCACTTTGCATGCTGGTACCCGCGTTATGCTCGTGGTCTTGAGGCCTGACGTGCTAACCTGCGGCATCCCGAGAAGTGGCTGATAAGCTCCATCTTCTCTGCTTCTCAGCTTCCATCTTTTCATTGTGTCCACGTGTGTCTACCATAGTAGCTTAGCTTTGGAAGGTTTTTGTGGCGACGACGCTGCCATGCTGAAAGAAGGATTCGTTAGGGACGGGAGCGCCGGGAATTACCTGCTAGGCTAGGAACTCTTGGACACAGTGCCAACAGAAACGGCTGGGCGTGGCAGCCACACAACGCAATGGTGGCATCCTTGACGATCCGGGATGCCAACATGAGGATGCAAAAATAGACCGTGCCTGGAATGGATCCAGCTTGTTGCTCCTTAACACCAGCCCCACCGCCACTAGACACGCATTCTGGGCGTGGGCTGGCTAGGCGACTTCGGTAAGCCGATACCTGTGTCCGTGTTGCGTGTCAGCGTGTCTGCCAACGCCTACCAATAATAAGCGCGGTTCGTATTTGCTGCACTGGAGCTGCATGCATGCATTCTTGGTATCCCACCGTGATTGAATACGATATCGTGGCCGCGTGGTGGTTTCCCACCGACCATGCGATGATGCGAGGTGCAGATTGCCAGCCTCACACGACAACGCGGCACTTGGGATAATGTGGCTTCACAATGCTGATAGCAAATCGGCATACATTTAGAACGAATTAGAACTCATCAACGCGCGAGGACCACGAAAAGCTCACACGCCCCGAATACTAATATATGTCTTCTATGCGTCTGTTATAGTCCGAGGGCCAATATGATCTGTGCCTCGGCCGCGAGAACCACTATTTTAGACTGTCTGCCAATTATCAGAGGGAAAAACTTGCTTTCTCGCCTTTTGTCCTGCAGAAAAAGCATGCTACTTTGTGGATGACGTCGCGATGGGGAATTTTGAGATTGCTTCGAGTCGACGTTCGAGAACATTGACAAGGCGTTGCTGCAGGCTGTTGGGCTGTGTGGCTCCACTCTGTGCGTGCATAGTATGCGCGGGCCTGACCAAATATGTTCAGACTTCCTACAGGTAGATACAGAATCTGAAGATTCCCAGGACGTGTGAGTGCATCCGTAGACCGAAAACCCGTAATAGAAGCGGACAACAAGACGCTATTGGTGATGCATTTTGTCTACAAGAAGCCCATCTTTGCCCTTGGTTTGGACTTCTCGGTGACGCTAAATCCACATTACCCGTCAGCTCGTCACTGCCGTCCCGTTGCGAACACGACGTCGTGTGCTCGACTCAGGGGTGTAGAGCCAGGGTAGTGGTGGTGGTGCCTGCGGCTCTGTTAGCTGTCAAATCCTTTGATTGCTGATTTGATGGGGCTCATTTGCCACTTTGGTATCTGGCCTTCGGCGTCGTTCTCCATGAAAATGACATAACTCAGGCCTTCAGACACGTTTCTGACGTTTGGCCGACGCCTGAACGGAACTTGCAACGTGATCGTGCTCTGGGAACACTGCGCTCTGCCTCAAAGCCCTGCTACAAACCGCGATAGCAGAACCAGCATCAGAGACAACAAGGCCAAGGTGTTGCTGAAGATGGGTCCCCCGACTCCGGGTAGCCGGCACTGACGGATCATTTAGCCCATTTCTGTAGTCACTTTGTGAGTGCCGGACTCATCGATCGTCTTGGCCTCGTTCGTCTCTGATCTTCGGTGGACTACACTTTGACGGGGCCGTAAGATGCTCTTGTTTGGTCTACATGTACTGTGTATCTAGACATCCTCAATGACCAAGCCGTAGGCTCAACAAAGCTGCGAGCTGTGCTTGGCTGCAAGTACTTAGTGACATGCAATGCACAGTCGAGTCGAAGCTTCTTGCAGAGCGTTTCGGAGATTTCATGAGCACGTCTCGCACAGCCACACGGCTGGCACACCGTTTTTGACCTTCATTGGCCGTTTGCTTGGCAGCCTGATTGCTTGTCGTTCTTTGTGCTCCGTAACCTGGCCCGGGGCGCGCTGTTGATGGATCGCCTATCCTTACACAGTGTCCAGGTATTGTCTTGAGGACGGCGAGTCCTCGAACACTGCAGAGCAGCAATTGCAAAGTCATCTATAGGGCTGGCTTTTTCGTACTAGTACGAGGATGGCATTTGGCATCGGCTTCAACGAGTGCGTTGTAGCTCAACGGCGTGTCAGCGAGCAGCGTCAGAAGAATTATAGTTTAATTGAGGCATCCTGCCACACTGTGCCGGACGGTGTGTTCGTCTGGTAAGCGGATGCAGGATGCTTGGTGCACTGTGTGAAGGGTGGGGGGCAACGCGCTGGTATTGGCTGGTTGGGCGGCATGCATGGCAGACCGCACAGTGAATGTCAAGGTTGCCTCCGTGGACCAGTGCGCACTAGCACCTTGCACCTTGCAGGCATCCCGACTCCTGGCATCCGCAGCCTCCTTTTGCCCCTTGCCCCTTTCTTTTCCATTGCTCAAGTTCCATCGTTGATTTCCCACTCGTCCAATGCAAAGCGCGTCTGGGCTGTACTGTCTGCACTGAGCGTTCCTGGCCCTGGGTGTGTCTGACCAAGCAACTGGCACTCAGACCTGCCCTGCAGCTTTCCTGACCAGGCCTTGGTTTCTAGTTTCTTGATTTTGAATTCTACGTTCTTCCCCTTTTCCAACCCTCTCATCTGTTTACAACCAACCTCACACACTCGTTGTTTTCTCTTCGTCCCGGATACTTGACGCCGACTACAATTCCCGGCGCCCAGTTTCCTCCCTTGACGGCACCGCTAACAAAGCGAGCCGGCTTGCCGTTCGCTAAATCATCCGAGCGGATCGTGTGCCAGTCAGTTTAGCACTTGAACAACCCTTCGTGCCGGCAGCCAGCAAAAGACTGACGCAGTTTCTGTCAAACAGACGGTGACTGACGAAATACGAGTCGACAGAACGCAGTCGATTCTCAATCTACCGCGAGAGTTGTAATTGTTGGCGGAATCGACTTAGGAGACACATTGTGGCTGTAGCAACCTGCGGCTGCTTTGACCCTCATAATTGGCACCACTCACCATAGTGACCAGCGACTTTCTACTGCGATCTTTATTCTCGAGCCCAAAGTGAATCGGCCGATTCACTCGACTCGAACATTTCCGAGCAGGAACAGTCTTCGCATTCCAAGACACCTTCAGATTCAAGACACATGTGTCTGTTGTGATTGGTGAGTCTCGATTCCCCTAGCAACTCCCCCAACCTGCACCAGCACCATTCGCCCCGTCGCCCCAGCCTCCAAGAAAACCGAAATCCCAGAATTTCCTGGTAGCGCCTTCTGTAACGGCCAAACCCGCGCCTTCGCCCATTCTCGTATAGCTCGCGCTCCAAACACGCAACCGTCGCACTCAAGCAACCGATCTCCATCATCCAGCCGTTGGATCCGAGCACTACTAGCGAGCTTTTCTCACCGCAAACACCATCAACCTCCATTGCAGCCAATTCATGACCAAAGCAGCCAATGCTGCCTCGTTCTCGGTGTCAATGTTCAACCTACTGATCTCCCTTGTTCTAGACATTTAACTCATCATGTCTGGGTATCCTCCCCACCAAGACTATGATGATGGCTACGGCCATCATCAGCAAGGCAATACCGATTCCTACTACGACAACGAGCAGGGCGGCCAGTATTACGACCAGAACGGCTACGATGCTCACGGTGCACCCGCTGCTCACGATCCCCATGCCGCGCCAGGCCAAGACGGGTACTACGACGAGTCGTAAGTTCAATTGTTGCCACGATAATCTCTGGATGTCTGAGAGACATTGACTGACCACTTCCTGATCCCAGGGGCTACTACAATGCCGATGCGAGCAACCCCTACCACCAAGATGGCGGCTACTACGAAGGCCAAGACGGCCACGACGGCCAATATCAAGACGGTTACTACCAAGATGGCTATTATGAGGGACAAGAGCATGGCGGACAAGGCGCCCCAGGACCTCGCGGTGGCTCCGAGGAGGACTCGGAGACATTCAGTGACTTCACAATGAGGTCCGACATGGCTCGTGCCGCGGACATGGACTACTACGGCCGAGGCGACGAGCGTTACAGTGGCTACGAAGGTGGTGGCCGCGGGTATCGCCCGCCCTCTTCGCAGATCTCATATGGCGGCAACCGCTCATCGGGCGCTTCCACCCCTAACTACGCCATGGACTACGGAAATGCTTTGCCTGCAGGCCAGCGTTCGCGGGAGCCCTACCCTGCCTGGACTTCCGACGCTCAGATCCCTCTTTCAAAGGAGGAGATTGAGGACATCTTCCTCGACCTCACCAACAAGTTCGGCTTCCAACGGGACAGCATGCGCAACGTGTACGACCACTTGATGACTCTCCTCGACTCGCGAGCTTCTCGTATGACGCCGAACCAGGCCTTGCTATCCTTGCATGCCGACTACATTGGTGGAGACAACGCCAACTACCGCAAGTGGTACTTTGCTGCCCATCTGGATCTTGACGATTCAGTAGGCTTTGCAAATCGGAAGGGAGCCAAGTCCAAGAAGAAGGGCGGCAAGAAGAAGAAGGGAGCCGAAGAGGAGGTCAGTTTGGAGGATCTTGAGGGCGACACTTCTCTCGAGGCCGCGGAATTCCGCTGGAAGACGCGCATGAACCGCATGTCTCAACACGACCGTGTGCGTCAGATCGCTCTTTACCTGCTGTGCTGGGGAGAGGCCAATCAGGTCCGTTTCATGCCTGAGTTGCTCTGCTTCCTCTTCAAGTGCGCGGACGACTACCTCGGCTCGCCAACCTGCCAGAATTCTGTTGAGCCTGTGCCGGAATACACCTTCTTGAACAACGTCATCACCCCTCTGTACCAGTTCTGCAGACAAGAGGGTTACGAGATCTCGAATGGCGTGTACGTCCGCCGAGAGCGCGACCACAACCAGATCATCGGATACGATGACTGTAACCAGCTCTTCTGGTACCCTGAGGGCATCGAGCGCATCGTCCTCGAAGACAAGTCGAGACTGGTCGACGTGCCTCCTCCTGAGCGTTACCTAAAGCTCAAGGACGTGGCCTGGAAGAAGTGCTTCTTCAAGACCTACAAGGAGACACGTTCTTGGTTCCACTTGCTCGTCAACTTCAACCGTATCTGGGTCATTCACTTGACTGTGTGGTGGATGTTCAACGCACACAACGCGCCAGAGATGCTTGTTCCGAACTACGAACAGCAGGTCAACCAGCAGCCACCTGCCTCCGCTCAGTGGGCTATTGCTGGATTTGGAGGTGGTATTGCGTCCATGATTCAAATTCTGGCTACACTCGCCGAATGGTCCTACGTTCCCCGAAGATGGGCCGGCGCTCAACATCTTACCAAGAAGCTCATGTTCCTGATCCTGGTTTTCATCCTCAACGTCGGACCCGGTGCTTACGTGTTTTTGCCGCAAGCCAGTGTCGAGGCATACAACACGCACCAGAACACCACTATTGCGCTTATACTTGGTGTTGTGAACTTCTTTATCGCCATTATCACCTTGATCTTCTTCGCCATCATGCCTCTTGGCGGTCTATTCGGCAGCTACTTGGTCAGCAAGAAGTCGAGACGCTACGTTGCCAGTCAAACCTTCACGGCCAGCTGGCCGCAGCTCAAGGGCAACGACAGAGCCATGTCCTACGGTCTGTGGATGGTCATTTTCGGTGGCAAGTTCGGCGAGTCTTACGGCTTCTTGACCTTGTCCTTCCGTGACCCTATCCGATTCCTGTTCATCATGGACACTAGCAGCTGTCTTGGTGACGCATACATCGGCAACATTCTTTGCAAGTACCAGCCAGCTATCACCTTGGTGATTATGGGCTTCACGGATTTGTGCTTCTTCTTCCTGGACACTTATCTATGGTATGTGCTGCTGAACGCCGTCGTGTCGATCGCTCGATCGTTCTACCTTGGTTCTTCCATCTGGACGCCCTGGAGGAACATCTACTCTCGTTTGCCCAAGCGCATCTATTCCAAGGTGCTGGCAACGACGGACATGGAAATCAAGTACAAGCCCAAGGTTCTCATTTCCCAGATCTGGAATGCCATCGTCATTTCCATGTACCGAGAGCATTTGCTGGCCATCGACCACGTGCAGAAGCTCCTTTACCACCAGGTTCCATCCGAGCAGGAGGGAAAGCGAACACTTCGTGCCCCTACCTTCTTCGTTTCACAAGAAGATCACTCCTTCAAGACAGAGTTCTTCCCTAGCCAAAGCGAGGCGGAGCGTCGAATCTCTTTCTTTGCGCAATCGCTGTCCACGCCAATTCCTGAGCCTTTGCCTGTCGACAATATGCCGACCTTCACCGTCATGATTCCTCACTACAGCGAGAAGATTCTTCTTTCTCTCCGTGAGATTATTCGTGAAGATGAGCCCTACTCCCGCGTCACCCTCCTGGAGTACCTGAAGCAACTCCACCCTCACGAGTGGGACTGCTTCGTCAAGGATACCAAGATCCTGTCCGACGAAACTGCACAGTACAACGGCGACGAGAAGGCGGACAAGGACACAGCCAAGAGCAAGATCGATGATCTTCCATTCTACTGCATCGGTTTCAAGTCTTCTGCCCCTGAGTACACACTTCGAACTCGTATCTGGGCCTCGCTTCGCTTCCAGACATTGTACCGTACGATTTCCGGTTTCATGAACTACAGTCGCGCGATCAAGCTGCTTTACCGTGTCGAGAACCCGGAGGTGGTGCAAATGTTCGGTGGCAACTCTGACAAGCTTGAGCGCGAGCTCGAGCGCATGGCTCGCCGGAAGTTCAAGATCTGTGTTTCCATGCAGCGTTTCTCCAAATTCAAGAAGGAGGAGATGGAGAATGCCGAATTCCTCCTGCGCGCGTACCCTGACCTGCAAATCGCATATCTAGACGAGGAGGCGCCTGCCAACGAGGGCGACGAGCCTCGCATCTACTCGGCACTCATCGATGGTCACTCTGAGATCATGGAGAACGGTCTGCGCAAGCCCAAGTTCCGTATTCAGTTGTCCGGCAACCCAATTCTCGGCGACGGCAAATCCGACAACCAGAACCACGCCATCATCTTCTATCGTGGCGAGTATATCCAGCTGATCGACGCCAACCAGGACAACTACCTGGAGGAGTGCTTGAAGATCCGAAGTGTCCTTGCCGAGTTCGAGGAGATGAAGACCGACAACGTTTCACCCTACACCCCCGGCGTCAAGAACAACTCTCCCGCTCCCGTTGCCATTCTCGGTGCCCGTGAATACATTTTCTCCGAGAACATTGGTATCCTTGGTGACGTCGCTGCCGGAAAGGAACAGACATTCGGTACTCTCTTTGCTCGTACGCTGGCTCAGATTGGTGGCAAGCTCCATTATGGTCACCCCGATTTCCTTAACGGTATCTTCATGACGACTCGAGGTGGTGTGTCCAAGGCGCAGAAGGGTCTTCATCTCAACGAAGATATTTTCGCCGGTATGACTGCGCTCCTCCGTGGTGGCCGTATCAAGCACTGTGAATTCTTCCAGTGTGGTAAGGGTCGTGATTTGGGTTTCGGATCCATTTTGAACTTTACGACAAAGATTGGAACTGGTATGGGTGAACAAATGCTTGCCCGCGAATACTACTACCTCGGCACGCAACTTCCTCTGGATCGATTCCTGTCTTTCTACTACGCCCATCCTGGTTTCCACGTCCAAAACATGTTCATTATGCTTTCGGTGCATGTGTTCATGATTTCGATCATCAACCTGGGAGCCCTTCGACACGAGACCATCAGGTGCGAGTACAACAGAAACGTCCCTATCACGGATCCTCTGTACCCAACTGGTTGTCAAAATACGGATGCTCTCGTGGACTGGATCTACCGTTGCGTCATCTCCATTATTTTCGTCATCTTCCTCGCCTTCGTGCCCCTGGTCATCCAGGAGCTTACGGAGCGTGGTGTGTTGCGTGCGGCCACTCGTCTCGCCAAGCAGATCTGCTCTCTTTCGCCGTTCTTCGAGGTGTTCGTGTGTCAAATTTACGCCAACGCAGTCTCCAGTAACTTGTCGTTCGGTGGCGCCAGATACATTGGTACCGGTCGTGGTTTCGCCACAGCTCGTATTCCGTTCGGCATTCTGTTCTCGCGTTTCGCTGGTCCTTCGATCTACTTCGGAGCTCGTATGCTCATGATGTTGCTCTTTGCGACCGTGACCATCTGGCAAGCTTCACTGGTCTACTTCTGGATGTCTCTCCTGGCTCTGTGTATTTCGCCTTTCCTATACAACCCTCACCAGTTTTCATGGAACGACTTCTTCATCGACTACCGCGAATTCCTCCGCTGGCTGTCTCGTGGCAACTCGGTATCACACGCCTCTTCCTGGATCTCATACTGTCGGTTGTCTCGAACTCGGCTCACTGGTTACAAGCGCAAGGTTGTTGGAGAGCCCACTGCCAAATTGTCAGCGGACGTACCTCGCGCGCACATTACTAACGTGTTCTTCGCCGAGGTGCTGGGTCCGCTGTTCATGGTCATCATTACGCTCATTCCGTATCTGTTTATGAACGCGCAGACGGGAGTGCACAATACCGGCGGTATTCTCAAGGACGTTGATGACACTGCCACGGCGACCGCCGCGATCCTCCGAGTTGGTATCGTGGCCTTTGCGCCCATCGGCATCAGCGCAGGCGTGGCGGCGATTTTCTTCGCCATGGCTTGCTGCATGGGTCCTCTGCTCAGCATGTGTTGCAAGAAATTCGGCAGTGTGTTGGCAGCCATTGCACACGCGATTTCAGTCATCATGTTCTTGATCTTCTTCGAGGTCATGTACATCCTTTCGAACTTCAACTTCGCCCGAACGTTGAGCGGCATGATCGCGTCTGTTGCCATCCAACGGTTCGTCATGAAGCTGATTATCACCTTTGGTCTTACTCGAGAGATGAAGACGGATCAGGCCAACATTGCTTTCTGGACGGGCAAGTGGTACTCTATGGGTTGGGGCACCCTGTCTCAGCCCGCACGTGAGTTCCTCTGCAAGATCACTGAGTTGGTCTTCTTTGCGAGCGACTTCATCCTGGGACATGTTCTTCTGTTCATAATGTGTCCTTTGATACTCATTCCCAAGGTGGACACTTTACATTCCATCATGCTGTTCTGGCTTCGACCCAGGTACGTTCTAATTCCCTCATGAAGTCTGTCTCCAACCTGCTTACTAACTATAATATCTAGTCGGCAAATTCGCCCTCCTATCTATTCTCTCAAGCAGTCGAAGCTGAGGAGGAAGAGAGTGTTCCGTTACGCAGTGCTCTACTTTGCGCTGTTGTTCCTCTTCCTGATCCTTATCGTTGGTCCATCTTTGGCCGGCAAGTACGTGGGCTCGTCGCTCAATTCGCTCACCGACATGCTGAGCAGCACCAACCTGGTGCAACCCTCTGGCCAAGACAACAACGACACGATCGGTTCTACTGAGACTGGCACTGCTGGTTCGGACTACTCTGGAGCCGCCAAGACGATGACCGCGTCGGCCAGTGCGTCATCCACAGCAGAGGCCAAGATCCGTCTCTTCTAAACAGTGTAGGAGAGTGAGAGTGCATGTAAAGCAAGGAAATAGTGGGAATGGCAACACGGCAAGGTGTTTGTATTTTGCTGGGTATTGCTTGGCCAGGACCAGGCAGGCATTGGAGTTGGTAGGGTGTCTCAACCGTTTGATTTGATTTTTGTGCCGACAGGAAGCATGGTAAACGGTCGGTTCGTTTAGACTCGAATCCGACAGCACAGATTCTAGGTTTTCGCGCTGTGAGGATGGGGTCTACTAGGCATACTTAATTTTCAGTGTCGGTACATTTATATCTGGTGACTGTATGGTGACTGTATGGTGACTGCATATGTGACTCGGCGAATGTATGTGTTGGTAATGAACGGGAGAGTAATGAGTAGAAGTACAAATTTGACAGGCCTTAGAGTCCGCGGGCTGTTAAGCCTCATTCTTGTTTTGAGGCGGACGAGGCTGATAGCGGTCAGAAACTGCAGGGACAAGATCCCTGTCGCCTCTGGACGTCAATGCGAAATGGCCCCTGACTACTTCGTAATTCCGTGGTGACGACGTTGCTGTGGTAGTCTCGCAAACAGCAGTTTACTTCTAGACTCAACACCATTGACGACACTTAGTACGAAGCATTTGGTAACTACCTTACGCTACAAAGGATACCGCTTAGCACTTCGATCGCGACCACAAGAGCCAGAGTGGAACTGTCGCGTCTTTTTCCGAGGAGCGGCGCGCCATCCTCTTCAGGCACATTCGTCGCCATTCCGCCATGGATCTTCACGAGATCCAGGGCCAGTTGGCCGTACTCTTGAACGAGGCCTCGCACGCTTTCCAGAAGGTCCCTGGTTCTGCCGTGCTCATACGCTACGTCCAGGCCAGCTACCAAAACGATCCCGTCCGCTCGATATTCGAACTGTTCCTGCTCATCTTCTTCATCCGCTACCTGCTTTCGCCGTCCTACGCCACCAATGATGCGAGCTATGTCAAGTTGAGCGAAGACGAGATTGAGGAGCTGGTTGACGAGTGGCAGCCTGAGCCCCTGGTCGCGAAGCAGACTACGCTTGAAGAGGCTGAAATGGAGAAGTTGCCCGTCATTGCTGGGTATGTCTCTCGCATTTATCTGCACTGCGCTCCTACACGCCGTCTGTCCAGCTGCTAACCTATGCCATTGCGCTTCCACAGACCCACCGGTCCCAAGTCGAAACTCACGAATGGCCGCACCGTCACGAACCTCGCCTCGTACAATTTCTACAACTTCAACTCCAACGAACACATCAAAGAGAAAGCCATTATGACCCTGCGTACCTACGGCGTCGGCCCCTGTGGCCCGCCCAACTTCTACGGCACCCAGGACGTCCACATGAAGACCGAGGCGGATCTTGCCGCCTATCTGGGCACCGAGTCGTGCATCCTCTACGCGCAAGGCTTCTCTGTCATCTCGAGCGTTATTCCTGCCTTTTGCAAGCGTGGCGATGTCATTGTGACTGATCGTGCTGCCAACTACTCGATTCGCAAGGGTATTGAGCTGGCGCGGTGCTCGGTCAAGTGGTATACACCTGGGGACGTGGATAGTCTGGAGGAGGCTATGCGGCAGGTTGCGCAGGAACAGGTCAAGCAGAAGAAGTTGACTAGGAGGTTCCTGGTGGCTGAGGGACTGGCCGAGACTACCGGTGGTTCTATCGATCTACCCAGGATGGTAAGCATTTGGAAGATGCCGGTCTTTGCTGTCATTGCGCAGGTAGCTAACATGATTTCCAGATCGAGCTGAAGGAGAAGTACAAGTTCCGGATGATCCTCGATGAGTCCTGGTCCTTCGGCGTTCTAGGCCGCACCGGCCGCGGCGTGACCGAAGCGCAAAACGTCGACCCCTCGCAAGTCGACATGATCATCGGCTCGCTCGCCGGCCCGCTCTGCGCCGGCGGCGGCTTCTGCGCCGGCTCCAAGGACGTTGTAGGCCACCAGCGCATCGCGTCGTCGTCGTACTGCTTCTCTGCGGCGTTGCCAGCCATGCTGGCCGTCACGGCCAGCGAGACGATCAGCCTGCTGCAGACTAACCCTGAGATCTTGGCGAGCACGCGGGAGAACACGCGCGCGTTGCGCGCACAGTTGGATCCGCGGAGTGATTGGGTTATGTGCACGAGTGCGGCGGAGAATCCGGTCCTGTTTCTGGCGATTAAGCCACATATTGTGCAGACGAGGCGGATGACGATTGACGAGATAGATAGAGTTTTGCAGGATTGTGTGGATGAGGTTCGTGCAACCCCCCCCCCCTCCCCCTCATTCCATTTGCTTGTGACGACTAACGAATACAACAGGCACTTGCAAACGGTGTGATGATCACCCGCCTCAAGACACAGCTCATCAACAAGAGCGTTGGAGGTGGCCACCTACAGCCCGCTCTGAAGGTGTGCGTCACGTCTGGGCTATCGAAGAAGGAGATCGAGAAAGCGGGCATCATTGTGCGTCATGCTATCACAAAGGTAATGACGAGGAAGACGAGCAGCAAGTTAGCGCTGCCTATTGCCTGAGTCTTTGATATGGCGCAGTAGCCGCATGATTCGCGAGCGAATAGAGTAGCATCTCGATCATACAAATACGGGGCTACCACAGGCGAGGTATGGCGTTTTGGAAACAAGACTCTCGTCCCAGATGGTGCCGCGGATGCATTCCGCGGGACGTGAAAGACTGCATCGCACCGTTGATTGTGCGCAATGGGTCTGGAGTTATTCGTTACTAAGCTTATTTAATGGTTGATAATGAGACAGATGACATTCCAACGGCCCAGCTGGTGATCCTTTATGGACAGTCTTGTCTCAGGCTCGCGTGTATGGTTCTGCACCAGTACGAAAGAGCACGAGGCCCCGGTGTGGAGCCTACGAATTATTCGAAGGTAAAGATGTGCAGCCTGCTCGATCGACAGATCATCTGACTACCCATAGGTCTCAGAGTATCGCCTTGAAACGCCATGTTCATGAAAAGAGGCTGGGCCCTGAAGCCTCGCTCGAAGGCGAGCTGCTCACATGTCAGACTGCACACCACCTAAGATGGTACGGGCGTTCCTGCTGTCGCTGGTGATCGAGCCGCGCCTGCTCTGTAAGACCGAATAGCAGGAAGCAGTCGCCAGCCACCATGGCTCTTCCGTCTTTCCCTGGCCAAGCTGACGACGGCAGTCTCGACTATGTGTACACCATCACAAGGCTGTGAACCTGCAGATAGAAAGCTCGTGTCTTTTCTCCGCTCAAAAAAACCTTCAGTGTTTCCTTTCCGCCTTTCACTTCTCCACATCCTGACAGTCTAGGCCGGTATTTGACCCTACTATATCCTCAACTCAAAAGCGCATCTCACCCACACGCCATGCGACTTGTCAGTACACTCGTCAGCCTCGCCTTGGCCGCAAGCGCCCTCGCTCAGTACCATCATCACCGCCACAGGCCCCCTATTCACCGTCATGGCGCCCACCACGCCAACATCTTCGCTGGAGAGGCCAGCACCGCCGGCCCCTCAGATCAGACCGTGACCATCACAGACAACTCACGCACCGAGTCGACCGTGATCCCTGAGATTGTTGTCTTCGTCGACGGCGCCGGCAACGCCATCAGCAGCGCAACGGCTGTGCTTGCGCTTGTTCCACCAATGGACCCACCTTTGGCTGAGGGCCTGGTGGAGCGAGGTCAGACTTATGAGGTGGCTGACGGTGCTCCTACTCCGCTGGCTGCGAGGACTGCTGGGGTTAAGGGCCTGTCGACTCTCGCGGAACGCCGGGCTAAGAGATCAGGTGATAAAGTCGCTGCGCCTGTTACCAAGGCCAAGGGTGGTCTCTTCTGCGTTGCGTACGCTCCTTACGTTGAGAATGGCGGCTGCAAGACCGCCAAGGAGATCATGGCGGACTTCACTGTCATCGCCCAGAGTTACGGCATGGTTCGCGTCTACGGTGTGGACTGTGACCAGATTCCCGCGGTGTATGCTGCGGCTAAAGCCAACAACCTGAAGGTCATGTACGGCATTTTCAGCATCGACAACCTCGGCGATCAGATCGCAACGCTTACGGCGGGAATCGAGAGTGACTGGTCTGCCGTTGATACAGTGAGCGTTGGCAACGAGCTCGTCAACAATGGCCAGGCGACCACGCAGCAGATGCTCGACGCCATGGCGAGCGCACGTCAGCTCTTGTCTGCGTCAGGATGGACCGGCCCCGTCGTGACGGTCGACACGTTCGTCGCCGCGCTGGCTCATCCAGAGCTATGCTCGAAGAGCGACTACTGCGCCGTGAATATTCACCCGTTCTTCGACCCCAACACGCCCGCCGAGAAGGCTGGTACGTTCGTGCTAAACATGGTCAAGGCACTGCGGGAGAAATTAGGCGATCCTACGGCGCGTGTGCGTGTAACAGAGTCGGGCTGGCCCTGGCAGGGTTCTGCGAATGGTCAGGCGGTACCTGGAGTGGACCAGCAGGAGGCGGCTTTCAGCAGTATTCGAGCGGCGTTCATGAGCAACCCGGAGGACATGGTGCTATTCAGTGCCTTCAACGACCGATGGAAGAAGGCTGAGGAATACACACACTACGCGGAGCAGTTTTGGGGTATGGGGACCGCTGATGCTCCTTCTGCGTGAGTGTGCGCATGTTTATGCTGAGGATTGTGGGCTGTTTGTGCGCAGATGTAGGACCTTGGGAGGTCATGCTCATTTTGCCGGATTGTTAGCACAGGTTTGTTTTTAGAAGAAGCGACGGGAATGGTTTTTACATTCTGGGTGGCTTGATTGCCATGCTGAAATATCTGTTTGGGGGGGGGGGAAGCTCTTTGTTTCAAGGTTATGTGTTTTGCTTTTTGGGCTTGTCATGTGTATTAGGAGTTGAAGGAGCTTGTCCCAAATATGCGAAAGATGATGGCACGGGTGAGGAACAATATCTCAAACTGACGTGTAGGAAGGCAAGCTATATTACACGTCTGTATAGCCTATTCATTCACTTATAGTTGTAATCGCATCGTAGTCGACTAGTCTCGACCCCGCGATGACAACTATGTCTACTAGTCTCGCAATAATGCCTATTTGTAAGCACGAACATTGACGACAAAGATCGCTACATCACGGCAGCTTCAATCCTAGACCGCCGCACAATAATCAATTGAGCGTGAAAATAAACATGAGACGACCCATCCTCAGCTGAGTTCACTCACAAAACAACAAAATGGCCCAAGAGACCGTGGAACGCTTCAATCCCTCCAAGCCACTCCCCGTCATCACTCACGGCCTCCCTTACCCGGAAGCCCTCTCCAAACATCTGCGTGATACACTTCACTGCTCGCGGCCGTTCATTGTCATATCCAACACATTGGCTAAGAACACAGATGCTCTTGATCGGCTCAAGACTGCTCTCGAGGGTGGCGAAGATGGTGGAGTGAAGATAGCCGGAGTGCGTGTGGGCATGAAGCCGCACACCTATTACTCTGAGGTGCTGGAGGTTGTGGGCGAAGTCAAGGCCGCGGGCGCGGATTGCATTATAACGCTGGGCGGTGGGAGTTTGACGGATGGCGCGAAGGCCATTGTATTGGTGAGTGCTTGAGTACTCCTCCCAATGGCCGGGGCTAATGCTCGCAAACCAAGATTATTGCCAACCCCGTCTCTACACTCGACGAGATGCACACCCTCTTCACCCGCTCCAACGCCTATCGCACCCCCGCCCTAGCCACCACCACCGACCCCGCCCTCCTCGCAACCCTCAACCCGCCAACCCTCCCCATCCTCACCGTCCCCACAACACTATCCGCAGGTGAATATAACCCGGCCGGCGGCGCCACGCACGACGATACCCAGCACAAGCAGGTCTTCTATCCGCCTCCGCCCGCGGGTGGGCCCGCGGTGCTGGTGCTTGATCCGCAGCTTGCGTTGGGCGTACCAGCGCGTGTGTGGTTGGGCACGGGCTTGCGCGCGCTGGATCATTGTGTGGAGACGGTGGGGAGTGGGAATGTTAGGCGCGAGGGGACGGAGGCTAGTTTGAAGGGGGCGAGGGGGCTCGTGAGGGGTTTGTTTGGGGTGAAGAGAGATGGGGCAGATGAAGGCGCGAGGTTGGAGTGTTTGTTGGGCGCGGCGGAGAGTATGAAGGCGAGTGTGATTTGGGGGGTGCATGTCGGTGAGTTTGTCTACTTTCCCCAAGGAAATGCGCACGGCATAAGACGATGGCTGTGAATTACTGATAAACTGACGAATCTAGGCGGGTCTCATGGCATCGGTCACCAACTCGGTCCCATGGGAGTCCCGCACGCCGAAACGACCTGTGTCTGCCTCCCTGCGGTGCAAAAGTACAACGCGAAAGTCAACGCTGCCCAGCAAGCCCTCGTGCTCGAGGCCTTCTGGGACGAGCCGGACATCGCGAACGTGCTCACCAAGCGTGGGCTTATCAAGGACAAGGATGGCGCAGACTTGGGGGATGCGCTGGACGCGATCATCCGTGAGCTGGGACTGCCGCGGACGCTGAAGGATTATGGTATTGGGCGGGATGGGCTGGAGGAGATTGCTGAGAGGAGTGTGAAAGATATGTGCTGTGGGTGGAATGTGATTCCGTTGGTGAGGAAGGAGCAGGTGCTGGAGATCTTGGAGATGTGTGTTGGGGATTAATGAGATGGCCTGGGCCTTCTTCTTTGTCAAGTCCCAAATATGCGACATTTTCTGTGTCTTTCCTCCTCGCAGAAGCTTGATGCGGCTCCAACGTAAGGACCGAACATAGTAATACCGAAGGACACCATTAGAAGATTCGTTACATAAGGGCTCAATGGATATATGAGTTGTGCTACTCACCTGCTGGCGGCCCGTTTTGTCCTACGCTACCTCAAATCAACCGTGCCTGGATTGTCGATGATATCCAACATATCCGAAAAGGTTGAGGTCGGTTGTGCCTCGGTTAGGCTTTGCCCTGAACACTTGTACCCGTCTGTGATGTACGATAATGTATTATAGGGATGTAGGCCGAGATTGTGCTCACTGATCACCAGGTTCGCGACGCAGTACAAACTAGGTAAAGTGCAGAACGGAATCGTGGAAGCCGTTCGTGCTTAACACTTCTCCCAAACCGTTGCTATACCCTACTGTACAAGGGGCAAGAAGCCGAATTCCACACACACAGTAGCATACATTCGGCGAGCTGCTGATGGGGAGGCTTACGGCATTCGTTTTCGGTTGCAGATCAGCTCATAAGTGTTGAACTCTTGGTTATTGACGACTCTTTTGAAATAGCAGCGGCTCGATTCGCACACAATCTTGCAACGGCGGGGGCCGGCTAGCAGCAGAATTTTAACAGGGTGATGACAGGTCCGACTGCCGAACTAAAGAATGCACTGGGTATTATCTGGAGGCTTACTCGGAAAATAAATAAAAATACATCAGGGGGGCAGTGTATGTCGCAACATTATGAACGGATGTCATCGTCGACAAGCGAGGTCACATTGTTCAATGAATATGCGGGAAGCCGCTCGGCTATCTGAAGGCACGGCAGTGGTTCGCGCCCAGGTGGTCTGTCAGGACTTGTGCTACATATATCCGAACGAATGTCCAGATGTTGTGGACCAGGCCTGTGGCAAACAAATACATCTACAGACATGAGCATTGCAGGCGCTCGACGCAATCATGCAGTCTTCAGCAAACGCAAGCCTCCATAAACTGGGACAAAAGCACAGTCCAGAACGAGTAGGGCCGCAAGAGCTAGTTGCAGCTAATGCTGGTATGCGTCTCTAGATACCATGGCCACAGTCATATTAGAGATAACTCTTGTAATTCCAAGTCTGCATCAAGTACCCCTCCCATCGAGCGTGAGCCCTTGAGACCTGCCGCTTCCAGTGCCCGACTGCTGTGGAGACGAAGTCTTTGAAGCAAGTGAGAGACGATGTGTCAAGTTGTCACCGCTGTCCGCCTTGTAGCGATCAAGTCTCTCTTCTCGGAGTTGGTGGGCTTCGGAAGACTTCTGTGATTGCTCAACGGAGCTGCGTGTTTGTCAATGAGACTGTTCCAGCGGAAACTTGAGAACGGACCTGGAGGGCTGTCTTACTTGTTCGCATGGCTGCCAACATGGACGTCAAGTGACGAGAATGATTTTCCTGTCATCTTAAGCCGATGATCAGTTCATGGAAGCTAGACGTCCTGTTGATCGAGCTGGAATTCGAAGTTGGGTTTGACAAAGAATTACAATGGTCTGGTGTCATGCTTCTGGCACAGGGAAATTTATGTAAAGCTCGATTAGCCAGCAGCTTTATATAAAGCAGGGAGACAAAGCTGTTGCATTTAGAAGCACACAAAGATCCATCGAGTTAAAGCTGTTTTTCAGCCTCATGGCAGCTGTGCATGTGACACAACAATAAAAACTGGAAGACACGAGATCCCAAAACTACGCCCAAACTCCTCTCAGAAGTACTCTCGGGTTACAGTTGTCGCCGTCAATACACACATTAAGCCGATACGGAAAACGCACGACTTTCAGCCGGAGCGAAGCTAACGACGCGCCTAGACCGTAGGGCTTCTATGCTGAAGTGTTCGAAAACAGTAACATGCAGACGTCTCGAGCCGACTGTGCATGACATTGTCCAGCAGGCGAACTGCATACGGCTGGTCTTACGTTGGCACTGGCGCAGCGTATAGCCTGCCTTCGGGCCGTCCCTTTCGCTCGGAGAGATTTGCCTGGTCCTACGTTAACGACCAGGAGGTCGTACCAACCCGTCGTACATATATGTGCCTCGAGTCTGATGTCTCGCAATGGACGATGTCTGACGGTCGGACGAGGTAATCTGATTCTAATCCACACCAGGGTTGATTTGATCATCAGGGTGACATTGGCGTCCCTAAAGCGTCTGAAACTCTGTTATTATCCACATGGTTTAGGTTTGATTTATAGTAAAAGGGTTTCAAAGCCCTATGTGCTGCTTTGCTGATGGCATTGTAGACACTAGTCACACTACAATACCGTGGGACGTACGATTGTCGTCCCTGTATTGGAAAATACTCACCGAACGGGCGGACGTACCTAAAAGAAAGTCGTCGCCTTGACGAAAGGCAGGTCCGGTTTCGAAACGCACGCGACACGCTACTGCTTGACCAGAAGTTGGTATACTGGATATGGAATCGAGAGGCGTACTGCGAAATAGAAAACAAGCCGACTTACCCAGGTACTCATCCTTGAAAGCTCCGAGATTCGTGCGTTATGTTGTGATCCTGTCTAAGCTGCAGCCCTGTGTGAGGAACTCGTGACACCTGGATCTTGGAACCATGGCGTTTGTGAGCGTACACACCCAACCCACTGCTGACTGTTTAATTTGACGGCGCTTGTCTCATTTTTAAGCTGAAATTTGACTGCCTGTCACATACAGTAATGCGCCGTCTGCTACCGAGCTGGCCTGGCTGACGCACACTTGAGCAGCATTGCTCGAAATGTAATCCGGCATGGCAGCTCTTTCTTGGTTTGCTCACTGAGGCACTGGCTGATGCACGTAGTGTTCAACGTCGTGTATCGATGATAGCGAGAAGGCGCCGCCGCTGCATAGCCGAGAAAAGATCACACCATTGAGTTTGGTGAAGCGCAGAGTACAAAGTCAGGCTGTAGACGCAGCCACTGGTGCTTGGAGCGGCTGCGGACCTAGCCATGCCATGGCGCAGCCAACGACAATGCTCTCGCTTATTCCTGCCAAACGTACAGAAAACCAAAGTTCTTCTCTAATGAATCGCCGGTAAAATGTGTATTGTATGGTAAAAGACATTCGGAACTTGTTTAGGAGAGGTAAAAGCGAGGGAGAGAGAGGAACTCGGGCACGAGGTGACATTTGGTTCCAATAGGCTCGCTTAGGTGAGCATTGGTCAGCCACCGTCCACACAATACTTCAAGCTTGGCCACCTGGGTCAGAACTGTTCAAGAGATGTCATGTAGATGGTCACATTTTGTCAGAGGTATGACATAATTTTCATCAACGATTCGGCCTTGTCAGGGCTTTGTGTTACGCAGCAAGCCTACAGCGCCTATAGCATGTGCACTGTGCTGGGTACACAAATTCCCACGGACGGTCTGTCTGGCAGTCCTCTTTACTAAAATGGCATCCATGTAAAACAAGTGTACAACCGAAAAAGAAAGAAAAGCCGTGCTGAGAAGGTGAATTCATGAACTCTACTTGGGTAGGCTATCGTTCAGGGGGGGGGGGGCGCCAGGCTCCCTCAAAAACCAAAGAGCTATCCAGAGGCCCATGCAAACCCAGCTGCAAAGTCTACTGCTCCTAGAGATGATGGGAACATATCTCTGTTGTGTTTCCGTATGTAATATGCTAGAAAGGTAACCCAACTCATCATTCTGCTGTTCTGCTACTTGGTTCTATTCAACTCGCATTAATTGTGCAAGTTCCAAAGTTGCACGGAAATGTGCAAGATCCTGTCAGAGGTGTTCCAAGAGCCACAATCCCCTTTTTACAGTGGTTGCAACGCTTAGACCCTGTTCTCCATATCCATTGTTTAGAGAAGCATTGTATAGAGTGCTTGCACAAGGGCAGTGAGTCTCAAGTCCACATTCACACAATGCCTTTTGTTTCCCGCAATTTCATTCAGTGTATACAAAGGGGCAGCATCACACCGACTTTTTTGTATCCTGTCTTGTTCGCAGAATATCAGGCAAGTGCACCTACCTGGAAATCTTATTTCTACGACATCATGGCAGCAATCAGTCAGACCAAGCCTGACACGTGGTCCATTGTTGCAGTTGTCTTCATTGCCCTGTTCGGCCTTGTTCTCTTCGGCAGTGCGCTCGCTGGTCATTGGCTACCTTGTCCATCAGAGGAAACAATCCAAGGATACGAAGCCGCACACCTTCGGCTCTTCTTACTGGATGGACTGGGAGAGGTCGGCTTCGAGCCAATCTGAAAACGATGCCCTCACCATTGCAACCCTCGAGGCTCAACTGTCCGTCCAGGAAGTGTTGAAGTTCGTAAGAAAACGGACCTATTATTCAAGACTAAACTACATCAAAGAATGTGAAAATCCAATTATATTTATACCTAAAATGAGCCATATTAACGAGATCCTCATATTGATTAGTCTGGGTAGAGGATTATGACTCTCTAAAAGTTTCCAAGCCAAGACAATGTGATCACACGAACTAATTCGACGTTACCACCAAGGTTACTAACAACGAATGAACCAGCCAGTGACGGAAGCCGGGTTATTTCAACAGGAAGAATACAATACCGAAGCCGACAGGATGATCGAGCTGATGGACAGGACCCCGAAGCACCTGACTCTACAGCTCCGTGATGAGTGTCGTAGAAGCGAGCCCACTGACTCCGAAGAAGCTTTCCAGCGCATCACTGACTCCGAAGCTTTCCAGCGCATTCATGACAAGATACACAAGCCGCCATCGCCTCCCCGTCGCTCCCTGCCACCGCTGATCGTCAGATCATTATTGGCTCGACAGCCCAACGCTGAGTCTCCAGTCGTGCTTGAATTGTTACCAATTCTGATGGAAATAGCGAGGCTTCAAAGTACCATGCGCAGTGACTCTCGCAAGAGCTCCAGGCGGCTGACTATTGTCGTGGATGCGTAGCACGACCCCCAGGCATTGTCCACCTCAGTGCTGGCCGTTGGTTCAAGTGGGGATGAAGACGGCTCCGCTCATGGTGCACCCCCGAGCGTAGGTCCAGAAGTTGGAGGATTATCAAGCACGATGAGCTCTGGCACCGGAAGACGGTTAGATAGACTTGCAATGTCACATAATGTCGATGGAGAAGCAGCAGCGTTTTGCAATTCTGTCAAGCTATTTCACTATAATTGTACTGTGCTTACGAGAAGCATCGGAAGCTAGGTATATTTGAATAGTGCATTTAGCAAATGGACAAGCATATATTACAAGCCCCAATTCTAGTAGCCCTTAAATCTTGTTGCGTATGTTCTTATCGACACATGAATAAATAGGACGTGTGAGTCCTCCTCCATCAGAACAAGCATGATAAAAGAGTGATATTCCCTTGGAAGGTGAGACCCCGTGACGCGGAGAAATAAAGATACAAATGTACAATGCATGCATGACTTGCAAAAGCCGATGCAGGTGCAATAAGGACACCGCATGCTGGGGTAACACTGCGGTGTCCGGCTTCAAGAAATATTTGCACTTCTTCTCAGCATGCACTTTCGCGATCCACAAGGACACGCACGTCTGCTCCGCAAAAATACAATATTCCTCCTGATATGAATTCGCACACGTGGCCTTGTACTCTGAACGATGATTCACGCAAAATACCTTCCCGCTTCATTGAGCCTTGCCCCTGGAATTCTTGGCTGCAGAAGGCTACGGACTCCGCAGGTCTTGGCTCGCGATAAAGGCAGGAAAATGTTGTGATTACCAACATGGACACTGGGGGCCGCTTGGAAGGTCTTCGGAGCTTCCGTGTTACCGCATGTGGTGTAGTTGTCTCATTTCGGGGATTTTGCCTTGCTGCTAGGCGGCATTCATGTGAGTTTGTTCAGTATATGTAGATATCTGTGAGCAACTAATATCAACTTTCAATGTTGCGATGATCGAGGTGACCAGTCCGGGAATCTAAGACTCAATTGCGACGATATGCCGTATTGAAAGTGGGTATGAAGACGTGGGAGACTGATGGCAGTGCCAAGGGTCTATGTGAAGATAGTGTCTACTATTAGCATTGCTTCTCCTCCTTCTGAATAGCGTTGCTAGTCAAGTCTAGAACATTTGGCTAGGCGAGTCGACCATACATGCCAACCCCACAAACTGAGGAGCAACCCACTTGATCAATATGTTTATCGCACTGCTCGTTGGCCTCCGGCCACAAGGTTGTGAGTGACAAATTGGAACGCACGCCTGCCTCAGTATATTGTACTCATAGTCTGTAGAGAGGCCTCGTCGACTTCTGAATTGGTCTAGAACGTTTCTGGAAGCCCTCTCGGCCAAGACCAGTATCGATTTTCGTATACCACGGCGTTTCTTTTCCTGGAGGCACATCCGAGGTGCCACTTTGAACTTTTGTCCACCAAAGTTACTTCCCAAGTTGCCTTTATGGAGAAAGTACCCGCGAATGTGCCCCTGGGGTATCGTTGAGCCGAGCGAACCAGATTGTTGATGCAAGGGATCCTGATAGAGACAGAGACAGACCTTCGGTCTCTAAAATTACAACCACCAGGCTTTGCGGAACTTGCAGGGCTCGCGACCTGTGGGCCACTTTGTAGAGACGGAAGAAATCAACCACATATCATGGTACACTAGCGGCTCGCTGACCATACAATTCCTTTCGAAAGTGTCCACAGAATGTCTGCTCACGGCGGGCCCCGACAGAGGTGGAAGTTACAGCAGCAATATCCGCCAATGGCAACACTACCCCCAGGTTGCTTTGTGGGCCAACGAGTTGGCACAACTGACGTTCCAAAGAACATATTTGGATGCACCTAGGCGGCACCCCGTAGCATGTGAATATATAAACACACAAACTCCTTTCCGCAGAAACTATCACAACATCCAACCACCTCACTCGACTTCAAAACCACACAAGTCATCTACCACAGTAAATTCCACAATGGCGATCTTCCCAACCCAACTCCTCACCCTCCTCGCCGCCGTCCCGGCAGCCCTAGCATGCCTAGGCTACGAAGGCGGCGTCCCAACCGCGACCTCCAGCAAGACCATCTCTGCGCCCATCACTGTGGCAGCAGGTGCGACATTCGACTGCGGCTGGGCACGGTACGATCGAGGCTCCGGCGCGTGCGAGAACGGCGAGGGCGGCGACGCCGACGCGGTCTTCCTCGTGCAGGCGGGCGGCACACTGCAGAACTGCATTATTGGCGCGAACCAGATGGAGGGCGTGCATTGTCTGGGAGCATGCACGCTCAAATACATTTGTGAGTACTTACTCTGTTGTGGCTACACTGCACGGTGACAGTTTGTCGCATATTCACTCGGGGTTCACGCTCGGGTTCAGTTGTAGAGGGACGTGAGGCTGACCTAAAACAGGGTTTGAGGATGTCTGTGAGGATGCTATCACCATCGTAAGCACTCTAGTCACACCTGGGTAAAAGATCCACATGAAATCACCCAGCAAGCTGACACCGTCCATAGAAAGGAGACACGTCCGGCCAGGAGTCCTGGATCATCGGCGGTGGCGCATACCACGCAAGCGACAAGATCGTCCAGCACAACGGCTGCGGCACTGTGAACGTAAGCGAAACAGACATTGCCCAACTGCAAAACCATCTCGAAGCTAATACGTGCAACCAGATCATCAACTTCTACGCCGAGGACTACGGCAAAGTCTACCGCTCCTGCGGCAACGTAAGCTCACCTCCCTCTTCAGCCCTCAAATCTTGACTCACCATCTGACCACCTGGAATCCCTTATAGTGTTCATCGCAATGCAAGCGTAATGCCTACATCGAGGGCACCACCGCCTACAATGGCGGCGAGGTCTGCGGTATCAACTCCAATTACGGCGACACCTGCACGCTGAACAACGTCTGCACTGACGCTGAGCACCCGTGCGTGTTGTACAACGGCTGCAGCAATAGCTGCGAGCCGAGCAAGGTTGGCTACTGCTCGGGATGACCAGTGTGATGGTGAAAGACGGGTGTGATTGTGTGGCAGGGAGGAGACAGCAGCAGTGAGTGAGTGAGGAATGGGAGAAGAGGGAAGCTGAGATGTAGTGAGAAATTGATGTCGAAGTTGAACACACGAGAAGTGGCTCTAAACGAACAACAGAAGGCTCTGATGTGAAGCGCCAACCCAACTCACCTAGGCACAAGACCCCCGGGGAGCTCCAAACGCCGTCCAGCCAAATCCGTCCCTAATCACTAGTCCTGTTACACAGACCCAGCATCGCGCATAGAATTAGAAGAACTTGCTCTTCAACCCCCCAAGCACCACATTCCGCTTCTGTTTCCCCACAAACTTACTCACATCATCCGCCCACCCGGAGCTCTGCTCATTCAAGCTCTCCATATTATCACCCATAATGTTCAGCTTCTCCGTCCGCTCGTTCAACTGCCTCGTCAAATAATCACCCCATCCCTCGTTGTTCGCCGCAGCTTGCCCAACCCGCGACGCGCTCGCACTCCCGCTGCCGGAGCTGCCCACCCGCGCTGCGGTTTTCTCCGCCGCGGCGGCATCCAACATGCGCTTGCTAGGCGGCCGGTCTGGCCCGCCGATCAACAGATCTAGGTCTGTGGGCGAGACGTACTGGGTGCCAGAGAGCCACTGCATGTTGCTGATTGTTGGACGTGGCGGAACGACGGCTTCGGGATTGACGAGCTTGTCGGCGTTGTTGAGGTTATCTCGGCCTTTACCTGTGCCCCAGACGGGAATGATGACTAGCTCAGAGGGCCCTGCCCAGCCGATCACATCACCAGTGGTGGCAACAATATTGAGGCTGCTCCGCGAGGCGTCGAGCATGGGAAGTGGGGCGCGGTTAAGCTCCTTGAGGGCAGGAAGGCTGAAAGCGCGTACACTACCATCGCCAAAGGTTGCAACGAGAGCGAAGCCATGCATTTCGAATTCTGTCACAGCAGCGGCATCGCAGAGGACGTCGTCGAAAGACTTGGAGGCGCCTTTAGACGAGGCAGGTTTGAGGACGCGGACCTCGGTCATTGTGACTACAGGATATCAGCAAGGTAGCGAGGAAGTACTGATGTACAAAGGGATACTCACCGACTACGAGAACACCATTGACGTGTTGACCGTTCCTCAGCTTGCCAACGATCTCGGGTGTAGCTGCGGCAGTCTCGCCTGTCTCTGCCACGATAGGACAGATGGCCACGACCTTGTCACTCATCGTCAGAACACCAGCAAGCTCGACGTTGTAGGTGTTTCCAGCAGGCAAAAGCTTGAATGTGGCCACCTTGCCCTGATTTGTGCCCACGAAACATGCAATACTGGAATAGTCATCGTCATCTAGAGTCATGACGCCAAAGTCAATCTTGACTGGGTAGTCGCCCGTGGGGCCCGCAGCCTTGGATTTGTCCTTGAGGAAGGACATTCTCTTCTCCTTCTTGACAAAGTCAAACACTGAACCCTGGAATATCACGGCCGGGCCGCGCAGGTCGATAATGCTAAAGAAGCCCTTTTCAGACCCGACTGCAATGAAGCCGACATCTGAGACTGATAAGGCTGAGATAGGACCTTGACACATTTCATACAGCACGTATGGCTGGAGGCCTTCTCTCAATGAAGGCTCAGCCCGTGTTGTGATGTCGGTTAGCCCCCCCGGGTTCGCATTCGGCTTGCTGGGCTCGTCATGGCCCGCCTGCGGGTTGCCACCCCACCGCCAAACCACAACTTCACCAGTGCGTGTTCCCGCGGCAAAGTCGCCCGTGTTAGGGGCCAGGTGCAAAGCAGTGACATCGACGTCCTCGTGTCTGCCGACAGATCGCGCCACATCGACCTGCAGTTGACCAAAGTTCTCCATCTCATCGGCGTGGCCGAGGTCCCATAGGCGGATTGTACTGTCAGCATGTGCGACCTGAATGATATTGCGGCCCTCATATCTTCTGCGAGGTTTTGGTGCTTCAGCACCTCCTTTGAGGAGATCGGCGCCCCTGTTGCGCTTCTCCATCATGCCGAGCCATCGGCCTCTGTCCAGTGTTGAAATGACAACCTTGGTAACGAACGGATGGACAAACTGAAGTGAGGGATGTAGTTGATTGGTGGGGCTGATAGGATAGCCCGACGGAAAGCTCATCGTGATTAGTTCACCCGAGTTCAGGGTGGCCAAGATGGCTATGGGGTCTTGCGCGCCAGCGAAATGAGGGGAGAGGCGAGGAAGCAGGCAGAAGTCGGCAACATCCGTCCCCGGAGGCGTCGGGAGTAAGCCTTGCCGTTTGCCTTTGAGGTGGTCTTCGAGAATCTGCCAGGACGATGTGGCGTAGTTCGGAGTCAAGCCAAATTCCAAGAAACGCAAGCCTTTCTCTGGCTCATCCAAGGCCTGTCCACCGGCGACTAGAAGGGCGGTGTCATCAGGATTTTCTTTGCAACACCAAGCGATTTTCGAGAAAGGCAGAATCACCTTCGTCGTTGGCGGAGGACGTACAGCCTGGTCCACCTTGGTGCCATGTAATGATCTCGCCATGACGATTCTACCATCCTTGGGGTCCCAGAAGACCAGACTGCCCTCGTCGTGGGCGGTGAGCACAAAGGTTCCAGTCGGATGCCACAGCGCGTGTGTAAGCCTAGGCCTCCGCACAGTGTCAACACTATCCGCGTTCCCTCCCGGGGCTCCTGGCTGCAAGACATATTCGTAGAACTTCGTGGGCGCGTTCTGTTTGAAAGAGTACACCACAGCGCCGTGGGAGTAGCCTATGAGCAATTTGCCAACGTCGCGTGGGTGCATTTGCAAAGACACCAGTGTGACCATTTGTGCCTTGGGGTACTGGATCTTCCAAAAGTTGGGTATCCTGAATGGAGACATCCTGCCACGGTCCAGGTCAAAGGCGCTCACGTCGCCGTTTGCGTGCCCGATGAAAGCCCAGTCAAGCATAGGATCTGTCATCAAAGTGACAACACCGCCTCCGCAAACCCCTGATGATACCTTCTTGGCAGTGTCGAGGTCCCATACTGTGATCTCGCCCCTCTTGTCTAGACTGACTAGTCGGTTGGCGCAGAACTGCAGGACGTTGAGGGACGTTGTTCGAGTGGGGAGGAAGAATTTCTGGATTCGATTGCGGCCGAAGACATATATTTGCCCTTTGCCAAACTTTGATTCGTTGGTCCCGACAGCGAGGAGGGACTGGACTGGATCGTATGCGAGGCAGCTGTTTCACGATCCCTTCTTGTCAGCCTCGTCTCTGCTTGTTGTCTCTGGAAGACTGACCTGATCTGCGAGTTGATCCCAAAGCGCTCCTGTTCGTCCGGCACGAAGTCCTGGGGTGTGATGGTGCCAGACAGGTCTTTCTGCACGCCAGACTGCTTTCCGCGCAGAAAAGAAGCCATCGTGTTGACTGCCGATGTGTGAATGACCGAGAGTTGCAAGAAGGTAAGTCTGTTGTCGGTCGCAGACCACAGCTCTACGAGCCGCTGCAGCTAAAATTAGAGACGCGCAGGAGGGGTCCATCGTTCCTGACCAAGACGCACGTCATCCTGCGGGGACCGGCAGGGGCTGCCTGGTCGGCATTACTGTAGCATTTCAGCCAACAGACCACACGTTGTGGCTGAACATGATCATCTGCTTCATCGTTCTACGACAGCACGAGATCTGCGAAAAGGGTGCAAGAGCAAACCCAGCGGAGCATTGGAAAGCATCGTATCGATTCGGAAGACTGTCCTCGAGGAAACACCCACTCGAAAATAAGAAATCTGGATCTTGGCATGATTACAATCGCGCCGGCTCTCCTACCCGTGCTCAGACAGTCCAAGGAGCAGTGATTAGCATGCTTGAGTACCAGGAAGTATGTTTTCAGAAAATTGAACAAACTTGAGCCAAATACCTGGGCAAACTCCTAGCCTTCGCGAGCGTGATGACTATGCTCATTCCAAGCATCCATGGTTCTCCACTGCGATGCGAATACAAAGGCCTCTCATATCCGCGCGTTGAAGTCCAACATTGGCAAAAAGATGTCCTGTTCAAGCCTCAGAGTGGACCCAGGGTCCCAAACAATTCGGACTCCAGTGTCTTTGATTCGGGTTGCACTTCAAATAAGCCTGCAAGACTTTCACAGGGCCAAGTTGTTTTGTGGAGACGTGTAGGGTCCGTTCCACTGAGGATTTGGACATGGCGACCAGGACTGAATTATGACATCAAATTCGCTGTGGCTTAGCCAGTCGCCAGATGCAATAATTCAGCTCGATGCAAGATGTCTTGCAGCTAGTCCGCCAGAACAGAGTCGACTTGCAATCCTAGCTTCAACAGTCAGTGCTGATGGTACACGCCGCTAGTTCAGCCCAACAGCAGCGCCAACGGTCGAGCTGTCAGGATCAATTTAGAAATCGAACCGACGCTCGCGCTATCCTCTAGACTAATTAGCTTGGATCATAGCCTCTGGGATCATCGCCTCTGGGATCATCGCCTCTGGGATAACCAACTCTGGGATCATCAACTCTGGGATACTCAACTCTGACTGGCCAGCCCTCGGTTTCGATAATTGTGAGTGTTTGGCTTGAACTCCTCTTTCTCTCGGCTCGCGCCTTGCGTGACTGTTGAGGTAAATGGTACCAGCAGAGATCATGGTGGCGCAAGGGGTGGGTTGGGACCGAAAACATATAGAACAGACCAGGCCGATCACTCGCTCCAGGCTCCATCCAATATGCTTTTGCGGCTATAAAGCAGTGGTCGACCATCCCAGCCGTGCCTTTCATGAATGCCAGAAACGGTGTTTGGATGCCAAATTCTGTCGCGGGAAAGCAGCAACTCTGCCCAAGGACAAACATGACAATCAAAACCGGTCTCAATTTGATGCTCGGCTACAGCTAGCTTGAACTGTAGCGCGATATTCCGTTGGGTCAGTGGGCAGTCAATATGACGAGCTATCGCAAGTTCCTCCGTATTTGATTACTCGTTCATTTGGAATCTATCTACGCCGTGCGCCATGAGGCCGTTTTGTCTACCCAACTTAAGCACTAAATCATGCCGCAAAGCCTCTGTAAGTATTTACAAGTATTGACAAGTATGCTCCCCAACGACGCCCCCCCCCCACCCGCCCCGCCACCCGATCACTTATACTCACATAGTTTCCTAAGCAACCCGAAAGACGACGCCCGGCTCGTGAAATGCAAGCCCAACGGCGGGGTCCTCGGGAGCAGTGAATCGCAGACACGGTAGCGATCTGGCCAACTCAACATGACTAGGCCATGCTTGACCCCGGCCAAGCTCTAGGCTCAGGCGAGACCCACGTTGAACAATCCTTCCAAGCCCCGCGGATCGAACGACATGGTGTCATTTGTCAACTCCAGGTGCTACTGCGGAAGTACTGTGGGCCCTTTCCTGCTCCACTCCGGGATGAAATCACAAGACGCCTTCTATGTGAAATCCCGAGCTGTCTTAGGCGAAATGGCGAATGGTGTCGTCCAACGCTTTCGCGCAGTGGACAACGTTGTGCTCATTCAGTCCCGCTATCGATATCCGCGACGTGCTCGCCATGTAGATGTGGTGTTTCGCTGCAAGTTTTCCGTCAGCATATTTTACTGCTAACCAAAAGATAGAAAGGGAAATCAGACTTACTCTCAAGGTACGCCACCATTGGCGGGCTGATGCCCAAATAGCCAAACATGCCGGTCTGCTTGACAATATGCTCCCAGCTTCCGGGCGTCTCCAACTTGTTCAACTCCCCAAACAACCGGCCTCGCATCATCGCTATCCGGCTACTCATGGTCACCAGATCATCCGCCCACTGCGCCCTGATCTCCGGCGTCCGCAGCACCGCCTCCGCAATCCTGGCACCATACAGCGGCGGCGTGCTGACCGTCGCGCGCTGCGCGTTCTCCAAGATACTCTGCATCGTCAGGCTCAGCTCCGGCGTCGCCGCAACAAACACCACCGCGCCGGCGCGCTCGCCGTACAGTCCCATCGACTTGGAGAAGGACAGGCACACGGCGGCCTCCATGTGCAGCTCCTCGGTGAAGAAGCGAATCGCCCAGGCGTCCTTGTCGACGCTGCTCGAGTTGAAGCCCAGATAGGCGGAGTCGAAGACGGGGAAAAGGCCCTTGGCCTGGATCGCCTCGGCGATCTCGCCCCACTGGTAGTGGGAGGGGTCGCAGCCGGTGGGGTTGTGGGCGCAGGCGTGGAGGATGACGGCGGCGTTGGGCGCGGCGGCGTGCAGGCCGGCGAGGAAGTTGGCGTGGTCGTAGGTGCAGGTGGTCGGGTCGTAGTAGGGCAGGTACTCTACTTTGAAGCCCATGGTCTCGAAGAGGAGCTCGTGGTTGGGCCAGGTGGGGCTGGTGATGTAGATGGTGTTGATGGCAGAGTTGGCTTTTCTGAGGGCCATGCCGGCTAGGAGGAGGGCGCCTGTGCCGGAGAGGGATTGCACGCCGGATATCTGGGGGGACGATCAGTCCCCGGTTTTTTTTCTTTTTTTTCGAGGGATTTTCTAAGAGTCGACTACTCACCCTGTTCTGAGCCAATACTTTTGAGCCGTGGAACAGCAGCTCAACAGAGGCGTCCCGGAAGCCTCTGTGGCCCATCATAGGACTGTACTCGTGGTCTGCTCCCTCAATGCTCTTGGTGGCCATCTGCACTGAAGGCAGCACCCACGGCTTGCCATTCTCATCCCGGTACGCGCCAACACAGACGTTGACCTTGTCAGGCGAAGCGTCGGCGTTGAAGCGGCGTAGTACTTCAAAGATGCCATCCGGCTCGACGAACTCTGCCGTCTGGAAGTGCGTATTGGTCGTCTGTTGAGCGAGGGAACCCATGCTGAGATGAATTGGCGATGTTTATGTTAGCGAATGTGTCTCAGCACGAACTGAAAGCAGGCTGGTATGCGATTTCCGTGTCTTGGCCCGTTGTTCGGGAAACTGGATCAGAAACTGGACTAAATAAGTCGTCCTTTGTCGGGCGCCGGATAGCAGCGGAAGAATCTGTATGTGGAGCCCAGCTCTGCCGTGCCGCCGTAGCTAGGTAATCGGCGAAATAGGCCAAGAAGTCACGCGGTATCGTCGGACTGTGCCTTGGAAGCCGAGCTCGGCCACATGATCTCGTTCCATCATGGAGTATGTGAGACGCGTTGCCAGGCAGGGGCTGTGGAGTTTAAACAGTCCATCAAGATGATGGCGGCCGATGCTGGCTCGAATGTGCGTGAGTCGACGTCGGCTCTCGCTGGTTTGAGGGTTACCGTCCGGTTAGTATAGTCTGTCAATCCTCTAATCTTGGTGCCTGGGGTCCCCCTTCGTCCTCACGGGTGTCTTTTTGTGTCCAACCCACCGTCACAAACCTCTCACCAGCCACGAAACCCTCATCAAATCACCACAGTCTTCATCCGTGTCTTCAACCCGCGAGACGCGACCACGGCCCACCTCCGAAGCTGATCCGTGCAACCGGGACTCCACAAAGTGCCGAACAGATCCACTCGCACCTCCTGATAATACGGCCGCGAAGCCCACCAAACCGGATGCCGAGGATCCTAGCGACCGGGCTTGCCGTGGTGCGCAACGTTCCGCGGTCGGGTAGAGGCGGCATGCTTCTTTTGCAGTGGCTGTCGTCTCCACCAGGCCATCCATGCTAGCGTCCAACCGTCCGCCGCGACTCGAAATCATCGCGGACGCGGCGTTGGCGAGCATCGAAGAATGCTTGGAATGAATGGCTCTGTTGTCCACCGTTGGGACAACGACCTTTATGTACTAACGTCGAGTCATTAGAGTTTGTGGGTGAAGGTCCGGGACAATTCCAAGCGCCAGCTGAGCGTTGCACGTGCGATCTTATCAGATCGATCATTCGGATTCTATTGGGTTGAATAATGGAGCTTACTGGCCGCAGAAGCAACAACAGCTGCACCTGCTGTCGAAACGGGCGATGAGACTCCCTACGAATCCACGCACCACGCACCACGCCTAGTGAGCGTTGCATCTGAGAATCTGGGGCGCGTGATCTTGTGTGCTTGTCGTGGGTTGATCGCCTTCGCAATGATGTCCAATGAGATACGTGATCCTCGGGCGATTACCCGCCTCTCACTCCGAGAGTAGAACGCTGTCATGATTAGGAGAGGACAACGAAGGCGACTGCATACTTCGCATGGAGTGGTGATCCAGTTCGCTAGCAGCTCAGGTTTCGATATCCCTCAATCCAACCAGATCGGATCCAAGCCCTGCAAAAACGCCAGATCAACATTCACAAAGCTCTTCCACAAATCAACCTCCCTCAACCACGGCTTCGTCTGCAGCGCGAACGCCACCGCCGTGACCGACCGCAGCAAATCCTCGCCATCCTCCCCCATCACCAGCACCGCATCCCCGCGATACACCACCTTCTTCCGCAGCCCCTTCATCGTCTTATTATTCGTGAACCGCGCGTACTTCTCCGCCCGCTCAAACACCAGCTCCAGCCTCGTCATCGTCGTCATGTAAACACTCCACTCCACCCCATCCATATCCTTCGGGATGAACTTCCACTCCCACGCGCGGCTCTGCGAGTCAATAAACGTGAAGTTCGGCCGGTTCCAGTACCCGATCATCAGCGGGTAGAAGTGCGGCGCCGACCACAGCCTCAGCACCGCAAACCGCGCACCGGGCTGCGACTTCTCAAACGCCACTGCGGGCGAGAGCAGGTCGGGCCAGTCCTTCTTAGCGACGTAGTTGGGCGGGAAGCTCAGCATGTTGGACGTGTCGAAGCGGATGAACATGTCGAGCTTACCCGGCCGGTGCGGCTCTTCGGCGGCGAAGGCGAGCCCGCGGCAGGCTTCTGGGACCCAGGGGGGCGTTTGCGAGGGCATGATGATGCCGGCGCGGTAGAGCTTTGCGATGATGGGCTTGACGGCGAGGTTCCACTCGAAGGGGTAGTCGTCGACCCACATGGCGTCGTGGACGCGGTTGACTTCTTTGTAGAAGCTTTGCGGACGCTCCATGCCGCTGTCGCGGCATCTGCGGTCGGGGATGTCGCGCGCGCGCGCCGCTTGGTCGAAGATTTTGGAGTTTTTGAACTGCCGCCCGTCTTTGGAGTCTAGGTAGTCTCGCACAATTTTAGTGGTGTCGCGGTCCGGGAAGAATAGCCCCATCATGACGAATGCTTGGGTCATGTCCTGCGCGAGATAACGATGTGGCCATGGCGCGAGGCCGTCTTGTACGTACTCGTCGTACCACGCCTGGAGGCCGAGGGTATCAAGGATCCCCAGGCAGAACCATGTCCATTCCGTGTCAACAGCGGTGGTGAATGTATGGTTTTGTGCGCCCATGATAATCTTCGTCGACTCCACATATCTCTCGCGCGCCCCAGGCTCGAGGTCGGCAAGATGGAAACAGTCCTTCACCCCAAACGCCCGATCGCGCTCCATGAGCTCCAGCCTGTCGAGCTTATCGAGGTCAATGCCCTGCAGCTCCAGCTTTGTCGCAAAGAAATCCAGCCTGTCAAGCATGCTCTCGCGCGCCGGACCATGCGAGCTCTTCAACCGACTAATCTCGAAGTATGCCGCGCGCCAAATCGGCGGCACGCAATGAATGAACTGCTCCGCCCCCTCAAAGTCCTTGCCATTTGAGAACACCGACTTCGGCCTGATCGACGGGCCAGCGTAGAACTCGTCGTCGTCCTCATTTTGGCCAAATATCGGCGTTTCGAGGAGGTGCTCCAGGCGCTCTGCTCTGCGCTCCAGCAGCGTCACGGCGCCTGTGTTCTCAACCAGCACCACGGGGTTTGTGATCTCGGAAAACAGCCCCTGGTCGCGATCGCCGGCGAAGAGCACCTCTGCCTCCGCGACGTCGGTGTCGTTCCACCAGAGATACGGCGAGTTGCCCTCAACGTCCGTCATCTCCTTCTCAGTGATCTTGAGCGACGAGCCCCCGCTATTACTACTACTCACCATGGCGAACTGCGCATCTGGCCCGTGCAGCGAGTCGTAAATACTCTTGACGTCCTCGCCGGCCCGCATAAGCCGCACGCGCTTCGTGTCAGGCTCCTGCACCAAATGCTCCAAAATATGCCTCTGGTGCCTCGACGTGTCCTGCGGGCCCGCAATCCGCCGCGCGCGGATAAACGTGTCCACAAGCCGATGCCACAGCTCCATGGGGCTCTGGCCCGGCACAAAATCGTACACGTACACGTCATAGCACGAGTCAAACCCAAAGTGCCACTCGCGCTGCGCGTCGACGTAGTCGAAGAAGCGGTGGCCCAGCTCGCGCACGTTGTGCCACTCGTTCTTGGCCGCGCGGCCCAAGCCGGCTTTCACGCGGTAGAGCCAGCGCTCGTCGCGCGGCGGCGCGGTCACGATCTGGCCCGTGAGGCGGTCGCGCACGAGGATGCACAGGGACCCGCCTTGCATCAGGCAGTAGTCGATGAAGCGGTTCGTCACGGGGTCGCCGCGCTTCATGTGCCCGCAGATGATGTTGCGGCACTCCTCCATGTGGTGCTGCCGCCGCTGGTGGCCTTTCGAGCCGACTTGGTTGTGCATCGTGTGTTTGCTGGCGTCGGTCTGCAGGTGGTATGTGATGAAGCCCAGGCTGAGCAGCTGCTCGTGGATCGCGTCCTGTGCCCACGACGCCCACTTGGCCGAGGGGAAGAAGTTCCATAGCGTGAGCGTTTGCAGCTCGTAGAACTCGTCCCAGTTGCGGCATAGCTCGACGGCTTCGTTGAAGGTGCAGGCGGCCGCCATGATGGAGAATTGTAGCCAGCCGTCGCGTGCCATGGCGTGCTCGCTGGCGTAGTTCCAGATCGTGCGGCCGCAGACGGTGATTTTGATGCGTTTGGATTTGGATGATTTGCTGCCGCTGGAGGGTGTTTGCTCGGCGGCGAGGAGGCCTGCTGCAGTCTTGTTGGAGCGGAGTTCGAGGTTGGACATCATCGAGGTGAAGAGGTTCAGCTCGTCTAGGTCGCCGTACATGAGGTTCCGTCGCAGGAGCTCCGCAGCTGAATAGATCTCAAGCTCGTCTTCTGGTGGTGGCGGCTCGGGATCGTCGCCGCGGGCAAAGTCGGCACAGGCGTCTCGCAGCGCTTGTAGGTCGGGGTCCTCAACCTTGAGACACAGGTCGCGCAGGTCCGAGTCGGAGACCTCGGGGTCTGCAAGGAAGTCGTCGACGCTCTTTGCTCGCAAAGCCGCAGGCAGCAGGGTAGCGTGTGAGAGCAACGTACGGCAGAAGAGCAGGATCTTGATGTCGGCAACGTCGCTAAGGATCTTGTCGATCTCGTCGTCGGGGAGCGGAGCGAGCCGGTGGTATGTTTCTAGGGGTTTCTGGATGGTGCCGACAAGCTGTGGTCCGTAGAGACCGGTGTGGTCTCTCTCGACGCCCTTCCGCAGCCGCGTGCGGATCTCTTCTTGGCTTTCAATGTGGCTTTTGCCGATTTCTTGCTCTTTGCTGACTTCTGCGAGGTTTCTGGGGGTATTTGGGGCTGGACTGTCCGTTGTGTTGGGCGGCTTCTTCGTCTTCTTTTTCTTGCTCCTCGTTTTGGACTTCTTTGTGGCGCTGCCTGGTGCTGCTGGGTCGATGTTCTCCACGCTCTCGCCTTCTTTTTCTACAGTCGATGGAGGGGCTAACACTGGATCGACAGTCTTGTCAGCCTCAAATTTGGTCTCCACAGCTGGCGTAGGAGCTGGAGCCGTGGTCTGTACAGTTGGCGCTGCTTGCGGTACACTCTCCGCCTCAGCATCCTCCTCCTGGGTAGTGACCTGCTCCTCCTCCTTAACCTCCAACCATAAGAAACGACGAATGAGGTCCAGGTATTTCTCTCGCTCTTCCTCGAGGACATCGTCAATCGGATCCCAGTCCTCGCCAACCTCACTTTCAAATGAGGATTCCTCCATGCGCTCTTTCCAAGCCTGCTCCAAATACGCGTCCTGCTTCTTCCTCTCCTCCTTCGCTCTATGTGCCTTCATTCGTGGCTGCACCTCTTTCCAGTTCCGCTGCAACATGGCTGCCTCGGCCTTGACCTTCTTCTGCTCTTTATCCCGCGTAGCCTCCTCCTCGCTCTGGCTCGTGCGCACCCACTTGAACCACTGCTCGCGCTCATACAAGATCGCACCACTCCGCTTTTCCACGTTCTCCAGCGCGCGAAGAACGCTGAGCCGTCGCGTCTGCAGCCTTCCCAAATAGACCTGGTGGCCATAGTCCATATCGACAGAGAAGAAGTGCTTGTGGTGCAGCTGCCGCGCCGCAACGACCTTGCCGAGCAGCACGTACTGCTTGAACAGATGGTCGTGAATGGCGTGCAGCTCCTCGGCGCTCTTGATGCTCTTGAAGGAGACGTTGCCCACGGGCACGTCGCCCTGCTTCTGGAGGAACGCGGGCGCGTCGCCGGCCAGCGCGTCCAGCGCGCGGTTGCGGCGTTTGTACCCCATGTAGAGGCCATAGCACTGCTTGGCGTGGAATTTGCAGAAGAGATCGTTGTAGGCGGTGGCCTGCGCTGTGCAGCGCTCACCGTCTGAGAGGTTGAGGGCCTATGGAGATGGTCAGTGGGTCTCGTTGCCTTTGGGTTGGGGCCGGCGGCCTTTCTACCTACATGACATTGCGGGTCACCGATCTCTGCGACGACGACCATGGTCGATACTGCCTAAGGCTGGCTTTTCGACATTAGAAAGGCGAAAGTGGAGCTGCCATGATGGTTCGAGAATTGTGGGGGTTTCGATAGATAAATTGATTTCGCGTCAAGAGCGCGTTGAGCAAGGGATCCTTGTCTTGGGCAACCAAAGAAGGGCTGTGCTCGAGGTCCTCTTTTCTACCTTGACGACCATCCATATCATCCTCCTCACCTCTGCCAAATTTGTGCATCTACAAGCTTTTCCCGGCTCCACCGTTTACTGCGAGATCGGACCGCACTCCAGAATCAGCTCAAGTGACTGCGTTGGCCGAATTCTCCCCCACGCGAGACTTGAGCGTCTGATAAAGAACACCGTGGCCATGAGCCTCGTCATTATCCGAGCACAACCCCATCTCGCCCCCGATCATGAAGGCGTCATGGACATGGCAAGCTCTGCTATCACAGGTGCCAGCTTCAGACATACAGGTCGAGCTCCAGCTCGGCCATTGACACAGCAATCCGCACGGTTCACGCTCGGGCGTGAATATGTGCCCGAGTGTGTGGTCTCAACGTGCCTCACTTGTATACAGATCTTGTTGATTCCGCACCCGGTATTGATATTACAGTGTGTACATAGTGACTTACGCTTCGTAAGCCAACTCAAACGCCATCTCGAAGACCTCACACATCGAGATGTGTGCCGCACGCCCGAGGATGTCTCTGGGGAGCACGCACAAACGCCAATTTCTCCTCTCGACGACAGATTTCAACGCCCAGCATCCACATACTATTATATGCATATTTCCATGAAAGTATCCGATGCTGCTCGCCGGTACTTGCTCACATCGTCTCAGTCGATGTCCTCGTGGTCACCTCCAGCTCCCATTTGCCCCCAGCCCCATCAGACATGGACACTTTTTTGAATTTCTTCGGCCGTCCAACCGCCACGGTCCGGTCGTTCGATCTCGGCGTGAGCGGTAACGGCATAGGTGGTAACGCCGACAAAGGTTCAGGACCGACAGGCGCATCTGACGTAGCTGCAGCATGCTCACCGCTCGTGTCCCTCTGCCGACTGAACAGACTGCCCGCCCAGGACATGCGCTTCTTCGCCGTCAGAGTGGAGCTCGGCCGCGGCGGGCCCTCCACGATCGCCTTGCTGGCTTCCGGCACCACAGCACCATTGAGCTTTGTGACGTACTTCATTGGGCCGGACGGATACCGGTAGTGCCCATGCACATACTCGTCCTTGAACGGCGCCAGAATGCCCGGCGAGACCGACGAAACCTCGTCGCTGCTACCATTCTGGCCCGGCGTGGCAGGGCAGCTCTTGTACGACAGCCCCGACGAACTGTCCCTCCGACTTCCCGGGTTGTGCGGGATGGCGCCACACATCGTCAGGGGATGGCTGCCCAGCGGGCCGCTGAGATCCTCCGTCGACCCTTGGAGAAGGATGTCCGTGGTTGCCAATGACTGCTGCGTGCCTACAGACCGCTGCGTGCCTACAGACCGCTGCGTGCCTACAGATCGCTGTGAGCCTCTATATCGAGACAGGCCTCTGTGTCGGGACAGGCCTGCCAATTCTTTCATCGGCTGCTCGTCGTCCGTGTAGCCCTGCGGCGGCGAGTGATGCAAGGGTATCGTCTCGGCTGTGCTCCTGCCGGAGCGCCGCCGCCGCCGCCAGAGGACGTATGTGATGATGGCCACGAGGATGGCGCTGGTGGGGGTGGCGATGAGGGCGATCGTTTGGCTGCGGCTCAGGTCTGCTCCTTTGCCAGTGGTGAGGGGGGTGGGTGCTGTCGTGGTGGCCAATGTTAGTTCTGATGAGGCGGAGCTGGAGGATATTACTGGTTCACGTTAGCACTTTTGCGTTGACGGTGGCTGGGGTTTATGGCAGACTTACGTGTGCTACTGGTCAGACTCGAGCCGGGGGCGGAGCCAGTAGGAAGAGACGTGATGAGAGTCAAGGAGGAACTTGTGGGCGCTGGAAGCGGACTGGTAATCTCAGTCATCGGTGCAGGTGTCGGCGTCGGCGGCGCACTCGTCGTCTCCGTGGTAGTGGGTATCGTGGAGGAAGTACTAGGCGGAGGAGGAGGAATTTCACTCGTCGTAGTGGTAGGTGCAGGCGGCGGCGGAGGAGGAGTTTCACTCGTCGTAGTGGTAGGTGCAGGCGGCGGCGGAGGAGGAGTTTCACTCGTCGTAGTGGTAGGTGCAGGCGGCGGCGGCGGAGGAGTTTCACTCGTCGTTGTGGTAGGTGCAGGCGGCGGAGGCTCCTCACTTGTCGTCGGAGCAGGCTGTGGAGCTGGAGCCGGCGGCGTCGACTTTGGCAACGAGACTATTGTGAGCGTCTGGCCGAAATTGTTGCTCATGACGCACCCCGTGCCCCCGTCAGCCACCTGCACACACTGACTATTGAGTGGGCAGCAGAAGGATGTTCCGGTGCAGTCGATTGGGGCAGGGGCTGGGCACGTTCCGCCATTCTGGCGCCGATGGGGCTTGTACCGGGCAGCCCACGCGCGCCGTGCTGCTAGGTTGTCTCGGCTCTGGCCCATGGTGCCTCAACGGGCGGAGACAGGAAGCTGAGTTCGCGTCGAGAGCTTCACTTGGTGCGATGGTTTATAGTGCCTTGGAGGGGAGGGCGACTATTAGGTCCACATGTTTGAGTCAACCACTCATCGCAATAGTTTGATTTTGACAGACAATCAATGCACTTCGAGTTACAAATGTAAATTTTTCTGAGGTGCGCTCATGGAGAATGCACAAGAGTGAGTGAGCATTGCGGTAAAACACACCAGCAATGTTCAGAAATCGACAACTGATAAAGGTTGGGGAATTACTATTTGACTTCGGATCTTTGCTGTACATTGATCTGCAGCCACTTAGGCAATCTATCACGAAACCGAGGGCCATTGCGCCGGATCTGCGCTGGCGGAAGGGACAACAGGAGTGTCTGGCCTGATTTCATGGCGTTCATACGCTGTCAACGTCTGTCTGCGGTGGCTCGGCAGGCTTATGTGACGTCCTAGAGGAGAGGTCATGTACCTCGTCCGATGTGTACGAGACTTTCATATCCCAGTGCCGAAACCACTTTGGGCATGCGTCTGCCCAGCGTGTGGGGACCCCGCAATTGTGAATAATTAAATAAAGTTTACTTCGTACGCCCATGCTCGAATTCGGGGTCCAGGAGCCGAGTCACAAGCAAGGCCGGCACGGTTTGTGGCACATGTCTACCATGTCAAATATGCATCCTCTGATCCCCAATGGCAGAGGCTCTCCAACGGTCGAGGACGTTGTCCTTGGTGATGAGCGACGAAATGCTGGCCACAGCTCACCCACACTCGTTCTACACTCATACATTTATATTTACTCTTCCATTGGCTCCTCCGGCATGCAGCTATACTATATAATTATAAGCTGCGCACGTGGCCACTCTGCCTAGCTCGGAACTGCTGCCCATTGGATCAGCCTTGGGCTACGCTAGTCCCGGTTTCATGAAGTCTCTCGCCTCCGGGAGGATCAGATCATTTCCATACTGAGCTGTACAGCCTGTGCTTAACCCGAACAAGTAATTCATGCAATGTTTCGACGTTTCCTGAAGTTGGCTCTTCTCGATTCCTGTGGGAGACGTCGGGACAAGAATCATGAAAGGTCTGCACACATCTAGATCATTCGCAAAGATCGACGGGCTGACTTTTCACCTACGTGAAGTTTAAAAACTGGGCAGTAAATAATCAAAGTTGCCTCTTCAGTGGCCAGATTGAATTTCCCATGGATGTTGGCAGGCAACGTATTCAAGGTCTATTCATGTGCTGTCTTCCTCGACAGACTGACGGCTGATATTGCCATTAAATCTGTATCGGTTAGGTACTGACCTACTACAGTTTACGCAGCTCCTGACGGTATTTTGTGGTCATTTCAATTGAACAAGAAGATTGCGTTGGACTACCGGAGACGTTGCCGAGGTCTGGCAGCTCAGATCCTCATTTCCCAACAACTACCTAATCACTGGATGTTTATTCGATCGCGTATGTTCAAGACCTACTCCAGCTGCGCACACGACAAGAAGGCTTAGATCATGTACCATGAAGTTGTAGACAACGCGGGCTAGTGTGACCGTGTTGCCGGTGATAGCTAGAGCGACGGGCTAGCCCTCCGGGCCGTGGCGGGTCTCGAAGGTCGGACGACTACGGCTTCTTCAGTCAGTAGGCTACAGTCTGTGAGAAGTCAGGACGAGGAAGAGATGGCTGACAGAAAAAAGATGGCAGGCCGCACGTATGCCCGCCATCTTAGGCAAGGCGCTCGAAGTGTGCATGCTCGAGCTCGGCGCGATCTATCTGAAGAGGCACTATTTTACCATTCCGGCGACGAATATCTACAGAGAGAGAACAGCGTCACAGTCAGGCAACCATCCTGGGCACCATTGCTTGTCCAGCGCTCTAAGCACCTACGTGCGTGTGACGTTCCGGCCCTCCAGTCAGAATGCCACTCCCGAGTAGCCACTAAGACTCGATCTAAGCATCGTGTTTTGATGTCGAATTTCTCGGAAGCCATTGAGTTGAGACTCCGAAGTAGCTCCGTAGCTCTGGACTGCTTTCGCAGCTGGGGACAAACGTTTGATGCGGAGTGACCCTGTGCGCAGCGGACGGATTTCCATGAATTTGGTCCGGATGAAGAATGATTTTATTCCAAAAGCTCAAGTGTTCTTGCCCAGAATGGCAGCATTGAGTCAAAGTCAGCGTCATAATTATGGCTGAAACATTCGTCCTCAAGTAGTTCTTCCCGCAACAGGTAAAGCCAAAAATGTCAGCTTGCGCAAGGACATCAAGAGGTATCTACCTACATCAGCCGCGATATTCTAGAAGCTTAGCTAGACTGCACAGTCGGATGAGAGCATCCTACTTTTCCAGAGCGCTCGGCTGTGGGATTTGCAGCAAATGGATGATAAGTAATTGAGTCGAACAGCTTTCCTTCTATGTTGATACTTTGAAGGTGATGCGCATTGTGCAGGGAGGAGATTATTGAATTATTTCTTGTTTTCAATCTTCTCCTTTTGCATGACCAGTCACTGGGGACACATGCATCTTGAGTATGGCTTCTTCGATGTTATTCTCGAGCCTGGAGTCTCACAAGCGAAGCGTACGTGCCACACCACAGGATTCGCCGAATCTCAACTCCTCGAATGTCGGGAAGTACAATTCGACAGCGGATCTGTCAAAGATCCATGGGCTCTCGTTATCTCGCAGTGTTACTACTGTCATACTTGCTAATGGTTTGACATGTGCAGGGCGAGATGGCAGAACTCTGGTCTCGAGCTTACGATCAGTCACTGGAGCCGTTCGTATCTGAGACGAATTTCATCGGCTGCCTGATTTGCTGCTGCAATATTGCCATCGAACGGCACGCTTGACCTATGTTACTGACCCGGAGTTCCAGATCGTGTGACCTGCCTACTCCTGGCCGTGGGCATCATAGCCTTCTTCATACGCAGCAGCATCAGGCTGGTCTGTTTACATCGACTTCTCAAAGAGGACTATCTCATGATGGTCACTTTTCTTTGCTAGATAGCTATTGCTATCCTTCAGTATTTCTATTTACCTGACATCTACACCATACATCGGGTGGGCAGGGGACTCGAGACGCCTACAGTTGATCTGCCCAGTCAAATGATGATGGCTTTACGCGCTGACGGTGTGATCACCATACTTGTGCGTTCTCTTTGCACATGAATCCATTGAATTGAATTCATGGAAAAGTTCAACGAAGTTGGCGTGGGCTTGGATGTTGGGACCAATATCACTCGTACGTGCTCAATGTCTTCCAGCCAGACAGCTCCATTGAGTCCAGACACGTCTAACTCCATATTCAACATGGATTAGAGCCCACACGACCTCAGCCAGTTCATGCTAACACAACGAGTCAAACAGTCGTTTGCTTTCCCATTATGATACTGTGGCCTACTAAACTACAACTCGGCCAAAAAGTTGGGCTGTCTGTTTTGTTCTCTGCAACCCTGTTGACAATAGGGGTGACCATTGCCAGGGGAAGTATCTTCGGTGGCCAGTGGTACACCTCCATCGCACAATCCACCACAACAGTGGTGGACGTTCCCTAGATTTTGTTCTGGGCCTGGATTGAACACAGTGTTTGTGAGTGTCCCTTGAGTGCTCCCTCACCCAGCCGAAATGAGCTCTCCCGGACCTTGCAATGGCACTGCACCCGCATTTGCTAACACATTCCCTAGCCTTCGTAATAGCCTGTCTCGTTTCCTTCCATTTCCTCTTCACCAATCGCCAGCAGAAGAGTTCAGATGCGCGATGCGCTCGTTATGCGAAAGTCACGCCGGCCAACAGCCCTGCCGGTTCCGACGACGCAACGCAGAGAAGCGACCAGTCAGCTCCAAGCAGCAAGAAAAAGTCGGAAAAGCTTTACGGCAGCCTACTCGATACGGTGCGAAGCTGGGAGGGAGCTGACGACGACATTGAGAAAGGCAATTATATCTCGCTTGGGGGAAACACAAAGACTGTCGACCTGTCACAGCGAGATAGCCAGGTTTTGCTGCAGCCCGAGCGCGACGAGTGTAGCGTGCTCGACGGGTGGGGGACGATTCAGACCGGCTTGAACTCGATTTGTTATTATGAAGACGCAACCATGGGAGACACTGCAATGCTTGTCAAAGGAACTAGAAACGTGTCACTTTCTATGACCGACAGTGAGGAGATGAGCGTCAGAACGGTTGAAGAACCTGAGCCGGCGTACTTTGGCTAGCATTTTCACATCGGAGTGGGGACCACAGGATCGTTGGAAGACCTCAGGCTACAATGGATCATGTGTTCCTTGGTGTTGTTTTTGGCTTCTGAGACATGGTAGTGAAGACTGATCTCAAGCTTGCCTTAAGGAGTCCAAAACAAACGAGGCGGCGCATATACGCTTCGAAATCCAGACCTAATTCATTATATCCACTTGAGTAGTCCTGTCTCATATCACAGCTCTCGTTTGAGTGCGAATGTTTCCTTCGGATCTGATGCTTCTCCCTCCTCTTTCAAGGACTCGCTATCTTGTGGCCCACATCCTTCAATGTAGACGTCCTTCTCCTCATCCACCGCAAATGGCCACATCTTCCAAACCAGCCAGTACGTCAGCCCTGCAACTAGTATACTGACGAGCCAACTCAGACTGTATAAATACGTCGCGCCCTTGGGTACGCCACTTGCGCCGCAAGCCGAAGCGAGACCTGGTAGATTTGGTGCAATGCCGAACATAAATGCAAGTATGGCTCGAGGATTCACACCCAAAGTGTAGTAGTGCGTTCCTCTCGAGTCGTAAAGTGAAGAGATTTGCAGATGTTGAGACCGACAGATCCAATAGTCACAGACGATGACCCCAGCAATAGAACCGAGGAACAGACTGTACCCACCTAGGAAGGCCGAAAAGGACTCAGCGCTGTACTGAATATACCATGGCACGGCACATATTCCCAAGACAGCGCAGACATAAGCACCTCGCCTATTATTCACATACTTCGGGAACCACAAGCTCAGATCATTGCTGAAGCTGACACTATTGGCACTGATGTTCGTCCCTACCACAGCGAATGCCCAGCACAGACCTGCAAAGAATTGTGCGGCACGATTGTTCCAGAGCTGGGCAACTTCAAGCGGGTTCCATGTGACTTCTCCGTAGATGACTTCAGAGGCCGAAGAGACGGTTGCACCGAGAATTCCGCAGAGTGTAACCAGGACTATTAGCCCGACAGCCTGTGCCCAGACGACGTGTCTTGAAGAGGCGGCATACCGCGTGAAGTCGGGCATATTCAGGGCGAGTGTGGCCTTTGGACCAATAGCTGTGGTTACGCACTGGAAAAAGACAACCACGATTGGCGTGCCGTCGGTGATCTGAGTCGGCTTGGAGAACGTCGGACCAAATCCCTTTGCTAGTGAAAGGTCAATACGTACTATTTCATTCTGAGTATATGTCCAGACGGGGCAAGAGGGCCTTACCTGCAGCAACAGCCCATATGAACAGGGTCAGACCAAATATCGGCATGATAACAGTCTTCGCCATGAACAGATACCGCAAGCTGCTGACATGCAACCATAGCAACGGCAGCTGGATGAGTATGAACAGAAAGAAACACAGCAGCTCAGCACTCGTGACATGGGAGCTTTCAGGAATGTGATTAGGGAAGCTGTTGAACTGCGGCCAGATCGCCGAGATCATGACCTGCAGACACTGGCCGCCTTGAAATGATTGTGTGCCGAACCATATACAGGCGACGACGCCGCGGACAAAAACGGCAAAATACGATCCCCGTATTCCAAACGATGCACGTGTGAACACTGGAAAATTGATGCCAAGTATACAACCGACATATCCATTGAGCATGGACGGCACACAGACTAAGACATGCCCGATCAAGACAGCCAGAATTGCAAGGCCTGGGTTCAACCCTCTCTTCACCGCAATGGATGAGACTATGCTGTATTGTCAGATACTGCGTACCGAACATTGCGACTTGTTACGGGACGTCCATACGCGAGACGCTTAGACACTCACCTTGGTACATCGAAATCGAGAAAGCTTCTGCGACCCAAAAACCAAGCAAACTTGGCCACCCCCAAGTCCTCATGGGCGAGTCGCGTGGAATCGGATCCATATCCTTGTTGGATAGACTACTCCCCTCGGTGTCGAGCTGTGCGCTCCCAGCATTGAGCTGTAAGCGCTGGCGCAGACGCATACCCATTTTGCGTGTGTTGAAGACTTTTGCGCGGACCGCGTAGCTTTGAGTCCAGTTGCAGAGAGGGTTTCGATGAGCGACACATAGGAAGTTACATGCGTTTTAGAGAACGGTGTGCAATCCGAGTATGAGTTTCGGTAGCTTGAATTCAAGCACAGTACACGCTTATCAAATCTGATATCTTGCCCGTTGTATTGCCTCGTCGATATGGAGCCCACCCAATTCCCTATCAGATTACCGCTGCGAAGCCGCAGCTGTCAGCTGCACGCACAAGGGTACCAGCCATCCTGGCATGATACCGGATATCTGTGTGCTTCAGCTTTGTACGTCTGGAGAGCAGCGACATTCATAAACTAGAGTGGAGAAAAAGAAATGTAATTCAGTACGTCAGTGTCCGTTAGGCACTATGTGCGCTCGGAATTCTCGAGCCGAGATAAGCTATTCGCACTCTACCGACCCAACCAACGAGTTACCGGCATGAATACGGCACATGCGCCGGCCCTGTAGGTCCGGTCTGGATTGGGCGCTGTTGTGTATGGGGTGGGTTGATCGAGGGTATCGACATAAGCTCTGATGTTATGCTGCATGATGCCGTGAGCGCAACATGGAGGGCTGGGCATCGGCGACTCGTGGGATAGACCGGGTCCACTAATTTAAGCACGGTTTTCGGTGTAGACTAGTAATGTACAAGGTACTAATATTGTTACTCGCTCCGTACATTTCTGTCTTGCTACCCCCATAACTTTTCGAAACGAAAATACAATATGATCCCCGAACGTTTGTAGCTGCACTACTTTTTTGTGACTTTTCCGAGCTTATTTGTACCAATGGGTGGGCTTTGCTTTTGTCTTTAAATAGTATTTACTTACTTACTTACTTACCTTAAACATATCAAAAATCTAATCGCAGGCAGGAAACGCATATCGATTGCAGTGAAAGCCTGCGAAAAGCGTGAAAGGAGGCATTGAAAAGCTCAGCCTACCAGGTCTGGCTCGATGTAGCCCTTACAGTACTGCCTGAAAGTCCACGCTAGACAAACGTTCAAGGGTTCTATTGCATCTACCTCATACTCTTGGACTGCAGTGCGTCACGAGCGCTGCGCTACACGGTAGTTGGCGATCATACCAATCTTCGAGAACAAGCCCGTGAGGCGTACGGGTTGTGCCGAGCCTCGTAGACGTTTCAAGCCTTGAGCTATACAGTGCGTTCGAAACTGACCAACCCTTAGCTGGCACCAACCAAATCGTCGCAGTAAGGTTGTCACAATTGTCGCGGTATCACGCGACGACTGTCTCCTCCGATGCCGTGTTTGCCGATAGACCGCCAGTGATCGAAACAGTGATTGGAATGTTTCATCAACACTTCTACGCTGGCTAGTCTGCAAAGGTAGGCTACCGTCTCTGCAGTAGTGGTTTCACCCGCTGATATATTCCGAGTTGTATTATAAGAGACCTGTGGCGGACGCTAGTCCGACCGCGGGAGTCCCCACGTCTTCATGTTTCGTTAGAGTTGTGACAATGGACAGCCGTCAAACTTTATCCCAACGACGAGCTGAGTAAACAGCCTTGCCCGGCACTGATCGCCTCTTCTGCAGCGACAAGCAGTGACAAGTACCCTGGGACCTGCCGCACGAGCACCTTGGCACATGCTCATTACGCGCTGAGAAAGTTATTCGCTCCTTGTCCATACTGGGTTACAGCTACCACCTGGCACCCTCATTTCCACCTCGTGTGGTGATGCTGCAAGATCAAAACTATATGTGACCGCTTCATGTGGGACACAGACCAGTCTCCTCAGGCATATAGGAAGCATGGGTCTCCTCCCTTGATCCGTGGCAAACAAGGCAAAACTCTCTCGTGACCCGGATTGAGTCTGGAGATTTCCTCAGTTTGACGGAAATTTCAAGGTCCTCGTTTTACTGCGTCGCACCGGTTCCGCGTTCATTCGAGATCGTCTTGGAGCAGTGTCAATATGGGGTTTGGCATCAGTCAACCTCGCCATCGCGGGTCTGTCCCAGGAACAGGTATGTTCACAACGCAGAATGGCAGTTCTGTCATACTATGGTCCTAAGCTGATGGGTTCTGCAAGCTTTCATGAGCAATGGGCCCGACCTCCCCGAAGAGTATCAGAATATTCCACATGACTTCTTCCGCTATGGCACAGGAAGGTACAGCGATATCATATTATTACCGCAGCCTTCCGACTCTCCGAATGATCCCTTGAACTGGCCGCAATTCCGTAAAGAAATTGTTCTCTTGGTCCTCTCTCTCAATGCCGCCGTCGTCGGTGCCTTCGGGCCTATGCTTGGGCCAGGCTTTGTGCAAATCGCCAAAGAGCTCCACGTATCGGTCGAAACGCTTTCCGAGTCAACCGCTTGGGCTGTGTTGTCTATCGGCATGTCTCTCTTCATCATATCCCCATTGGCCAAAATCTACGGCAGGCGCCCAATGTTCCTAGTCGCAAGTCTCATCATGTTGGGGGCGAGTGTCTGGGGCGCTGTTGCGACCAATTACTCGTCTCTCTTAGGGGCCCGAGTCCTGGCTGGAGTTGGGATGACGCCGTACGAAACGCTCTTGCAATGTGTTGTGGGCGACATCTATTTCGTACACGAGCGAGCCACGCGGATCGCCTTCTGGAACTTGTTGCTTCTCGCAGGCGTCAACGGAGGAAATGTCGTTGCAGGATATATCATCGAAGTCAGCAGCTACAGGTGGACATTCGGAGCATGCGCGATCATATTCACGGCCTTGACGGTCGCGGTGTATTTCTTGGTTCCCGAGACGGGATACAGACGAGATATCCTGGCGCCAGTTGTGACCATTGATGAGGATGGCCACAAGGGCCTTCACATGCGGCCTAGATTCCAGATCAATCTGCAGGGCGAAGACTATCAAGGTCGATATGTCGAGATCAGCGCGTTGGAGAGGCGGAAAACATACAGGGAATCTCTGCGCCTTGTCAATGGGCGGCTCAGCAACAGTCCGTTCTGGAAGATTTTCCTGCGGGCTATTGTGATGATGTTCTACCCTGCAGTCATATGGGCGTTTTTGACTTTCGGTATGTGCTGGGTTGGTGCAAAAATTGCTGTAGTCAAATTGCTAACTGTCTTGGATCTAGGCACCCAGATCACCATGGTCGTCCTCTTCTCCGTGGTCAACTCGACATTCTTCTCAGCTCCTCCGTACAATTTCACGGTCGCCCAAGTGGGTCTCATCAGCATGTCTCCTTTTGTGCTTTGCACGCTAGGATTTTGCGTCGCAGGTCCTTTGAACGACTACATTGTCATTTGTCTCACAAGGAGGAACAAGGGTATCTACGGTGAGTTTGCTTGGCCATCATGCTCATTACTCGAGCAGGGCGCTTACGTTGTGTGTCAACAGAACCTGAGTTTCGTCTCCCTTTGATGATCGTCGCTGTGGTCCTGGGCATCATCGGCTTCTATGGTTTCGGGCTTACAATTCACTATCAGACACACTGGATCGGCCCCGTCGTGTGCTACGGCACTGCATACTTAAGCCTGGTGTTCTCGTCGACGTCTTGCTTCGGCTACATCCTGGACAGCTACCGCAAGCACAATGCTGAGGCGTTCGTGGCCATCAACTCGCGAAACTTCTTGAGTTTCGGCATTACTTACCTGATCACGCCATGGCTTCAAGAAGATGGCACCTTGAAGGTTTTCATCATTCTAGGGACTGTATTTACAGCACTGTCTATGTGCACCCTTCCACTTTGGTATGTCTCCGGAGTCATCAAGCCCGAAAGATGAAGAAGCCTGGCTAACGGAAGATACAGGATATATGGAAAGCGATTCCGCAGCTTCACCGGAAGGACTAGGTGGTTGAGGCGGCTAATGGAGGATTGATGATTCTGTGTAGACGAGTGCAGGTCGAGGCCATCGGGAAGAGCCCCGTATTTTCGTGTCTCCACTGCTTCACTGGTCTACTTGATTTCTCCATGCGCTAGATTCGCCTAATTCTAATACACTATCTCTATGAACAAGCAAGTAGTGCAAACTTCTCACACCAACGCAGCGCATCGTTCATGTTCACTCACGGGATATTCTGGGACACAGCGAATCGTGTACTAGAGCAAGTCGGGGCGTAGTGTAATCAAGTGGCTTCCATCCATGGATGATGACGGGAAATCAGACGACAGGTCGCTAAAAGTTCAGATGACATACAGTCAACAACGAACGAGATCGACAGCAGGCATCATCAATGATGAGCAGCTGCATAGCACCACAACGACCGTTGGCACCATCTGACGACCCACACAAATAGATCTAGGACAGGGAAGAGCCATCACATTTGATTACTAAGCTGCGGTACGCAATGAACGATGTGCGCAATCATTGTGCAGGCCTACAGGGCACGGATGGGAGATTTCTGACGTACTAACTAGGTCGAAGGGGCACAAGAGCTATCAAAGCTCCAGATTTTCAGCCCTATGCGTAGCGAGCTGGCCGAAACGTGTGTTCAAACCCACGGCTTGCGCAGCTAGAGTCTTAATCTCATGCTCAGCAGCATCGCCCAGCCCACCGGCCCAAGGCAAACATCAAGGAACGATGCACGAGATCGCTTCAAGCAGACCGTCCACCATCACACATGATGACATTATTGCATCGTATCTATGCCGAGCTCGACGTGCACACTGTGCGCGTCCTCCGCCTCACCAGCCAGAGACTCCGAGACGTCGCCGACTACTACACCTTTCCCCAGCTAGTTTTCTATCTGCATCTTTCCGAAGGGCCTGGCTCTGGTACATTGCGGACCATCCAATCGTCTCAAAGAATGTCAAGTCTTTGATGTCCTTCACGCGTAGCCTCAAGCCTAAGCACTTGACATTTCGGGAATTTCTAGCTGTTAGTAGCAAGTTGCTTCTGTGCACATGCACCACTCTATCTGATACCAAGACAGGAGAGAGGTAGAGACAGCTGGGGCCTTTCTGGAAATACGACGCTCACCGTTTTGTGGAACTGTCTCGTTTAGCTTATACCGACCAGCAGCTCGTTAACTCTTACCGAGCGTACGAGCAACTCCACCAACAGCAGTGTGAAATCTTTACCAGGGGCCTGGACTTCACCCTATTTCAAGACATTCTGCCAAAGTCCTGCGGCCTGGAAGAAATCAGAGTCTCCGTTGAGGGGAGTCTCAGACCTACAACCAAGCGCCAGCCCGCTGAACCATTCGACAACTTGCCCATTTTCTCAGCGTACTGTCTCCCGCGCATAGGCTGCCGCCAGCCCGACTCACTGGTGTTCTTCTTGCCCGCTCGCGCGGGTCTACGTAGCTTGAAGCTCGGTGATGTCGATTGGGCGTTCATTGAAGATCTGAGTGATGACAGGCTCCAGAAGATGATAGACATATGCGCCAATTTGACCACCTTCCATTTGCGCATCGGCTGCGAGTTCCTTCGCCCCCCAAATTAACCCTGTTGGCCGGAGACCGGGAAGATTGTACGAGCAGGCTGTCTTTGTCGCCTAATCAGATCCATTCCCAAGCTTAAGTCCCTGACTGTAGCTTTCACCAGCTACGGTTGCTACCCTCATATTCACCCTGTCTCGTTCAAGAGGCTCATCTTTCGCAAGATGGTATGGCCGGATCTAGAAGATCTTGAACTTGACTGTGTTGAAGCAACGTCTCACGAACCCCGTCAATTCATCAAGCGTCACATTTTCAAGCTCAAGACCTTCAGAGTGGGCAACCTCCGTCTTTTAGGCTCCTCATGGCAAGACTTCGTTCGCCAGCTGCGCAGCATGGCGCAGGCGAGGTCCCAGACTGCGCCGCTCGTGGATTGCCGGTTTTATGGGAAGGTCTCGGCGAACCACAGGAGCGCGTTCGGTAGCTGCCGATGGATGGGCTTTGGCTCCCTGGATCCACCACATAGCTACGGTCTACCGCGCCACATTGCTTGGGCCGCACCGAGTGAAATCCGATGTGATTGGCCTCATGCCATTACTACATGGAGGCTCGTCATCCCGTTCAAGTCTTCTCGGAATGGCCTATCCACTAGCGCAGGTGGCCACAAGAGGTAATACTCTCGAAATCTAATCTCGACTTTGGGAGTATTTCAATGATTGCTTCAAGAACGGGCAGATAGCGACTTGTCTTGATGAGCTCGACCATCTCAGCCGAGACGACTACCAAGATATTTTCCTCCTGTGGAAACATCTCGAAGCTACCGGCAGTCAAGTTCACAAACCTATCCAGGACATCCCCAAGGCTCATCACAAAATCGGGGCAGTCGGGTCCAAAGTCTGCCGTTCTTTCTGCATATTAAGGTGAACGCCAGCACTAACTTCTTGACCCATCTCACAGCAACACCCTAAACCTGCGCCGCCTGTAGCAGCCTCGCCTGCGCTAAGATGCAAAGGAATTCGGAGACAGTAGGCTGGACTCGATCAGGTCGACCAAGAATGAGTTTTGCTTGCCGAATCGACACCAAATGGCGGAAGAGTTGACCATGCACTCATAAGTTTTCACAAGTCGGCGACAGTTGCAAGCGGAGAAAAAACAAGTCTGATATCAATCTCTCTAGCTGCATTCAAGCATACCGTTGCTGTTCAAATTTAGTACAATTGCTGACAGTATTATTTCCTGAATGTTGAGAGAGAAATCGGCGTTGGCTAAAGTAGTAACTTACTATTTCTACCCCTATGGCGTTTTCCCTGCGCCTCCGCATCCTTCTCTACTACAATTTAACTCCCTTTTGCCTAAGTAAATATTTCTCCTTATATAGCCGAGTTTTTTTTATAGCCCTTTAATGCTTGCTAAATGCATTTTTAGCCGGCCGGAGGTTGCAGAGCTTAGCCGATATAAGGGTTATTATAAATAGGCCTCTATACGATTGTACCGAATAATTATAACAACGAGGCAACAGTGTTGTAATGATCACACTAAATACCCGTGAGTATGTAGAAGGTGTCAGAGGGTTTATGTTAGCAGTAAGGTAGCAGAGGTAACTAAGTGCAATATCAAGAAGATGTGTGTTTGTGCTGTAGGATGATCACTAGCCGTTAGGCTATTCAGGTGTATGGACTGAATACTTAGATTGACAACTGAAGAGCTATGAAAGAAATGCTATCTATACGGTGCTGGCCGTGTCCTTATATCCTATTGCCTTCATACCATCTTCAGTACTGGATAGCTTGGATAGCGACCTATCCAACATATCCCTTGCGTCCGTGCGTTAACCCTAACCCTGGATTGCTTACATAAGAAATGTTCCGCGCCTGATGTGTTGGACGTCAGGCTCTTCTGGGCACAGCCGAGAGCTGGCCTGTTCCATGACCTGCTGTTGGTCCTTTGGGTCATAACAAGTGTATTAATTCGTCTCTATCTCCGAAAGTAAACTAGCCGAACGGGTAATGGGGGAAATCCGTGCTCTTAAGGTGTGCCCAGTAGAATATTGCATAAGGAATGCAATTTCTATACTACGGCATAAAAAACAGCATTACCTAATCTCTATACTAGGCATAATCCCAGTATATACGACGTGGCCTACGCCTAAGCCTGCATATAAGCCGCAATACTAAGAACTATTGCAAAAGTTATTCTAATAATTATTTTATATATTATTTTCATTATTTCTTTCGCTGTTAGCTTAATTAATAAAAAGATTAATATTAGCAAGCTTTTCTTAATAATTATTAATTAAATTATTTACTAAATTAGCTTATATAATAGCTTTAATTAGGTTATATAATATCTAGGTTACCTAAGTGTTATGACCCAAGGGACCAACAGCAGATCAAGGAACAGGCCAGCGGTCAGCTGCGCCATTAGGAGCTTGATATCCAACACATCAAGCGGGGAATCT